>DWME01003725.1:0-17633 GCA_018244795.1 Parelbella ahira ahira
TCTTAATATATATTTAACTATCGTGTATAATATCCCACTTTATTCTGTTCTTAAAAATTTAAATTAAGGTAATTTAGTGCTTACCACAACTCTTCAACAGCTTACCACAACTCTTCAACATCACATGGCTTGAATGGTAGAAAATGCCAACTGGCATTATGTCCGCCCTTTGTTAACAACAACAAAGAATAAATAAATAAATAAACTAAATAAATAGAAGCAATGACAATAACAATTCAAACAAACATGAACAACTTTACATAATTGTATAATTCAAGTAATGACTTGTCAATTAGCCCACATTAATGGATTAACTGTATGATAATTATGTTATACGCGTAGTTATGTAAGTATTCAATTATTGTCTACTGTAACTTGAATGCTTTGCCGCATTTATGATTAAATTAGCTTTGACCGGCCGCTTTGCTCATTACCTTTGACTAGGTTCAGCTTCTCCGTATTAGTTACTACGGTATAGTAAAGTTGTTATAGAAACTTTTGAAGTTGTAGAGACTTTGAAATTTTGTCCTTTTTTGCATGACAAGAAACAGGCAATCGGGTTTGTGGGTGAGTGGTATCCGAACGCAGTTGGCTGACAGCGGTTGCATGCGAAGAGCTGAAGATTGAGCTCAGTAGCGTGCTGCTGGAGAGGACTATATCCAGCAGTGGACGGGAGTGGGATGATGATGATGATGGTCCGTCGCCATTCTTCAATATGGATCGAGTTGTCAACGCCTTAAAGTGATGTTATGCAGATCTACACAGAATAAATATTTTAAATATCACCAGAAAAGATAGTTGCGTTTTAATTTTATAATATTTTTAAACGGGAAGCAAACAGTAATAAGTTTGATTTCTATTATATTATTTACTGCTTTATATAAATTCACCTAAATTTACATTCATATATACGAATAAACTTCATACCTCCCCGTTCCTAATATCTTCTGCGCTCACGTCGATGTGTTGTTCCGTCGCGTTGTCAAATATAAACGAACATACTTTCACATTTATAATATCAGTACGTATAAACATTTTCATGCTGTACTCAGGTCCATGTGTCCTAAATAAGTCCTATAATAGTCCCTCTATAATGTGGAAAATACAGTTTCGAAAGTTTTATAAGCTTTTCGTCTTACCCTGAACTTCTTAACCTAGTTTCACACCGGGCTTTCCGTTTTTACTTCCCCAAGTATTTCCCTCGTGACATTTCATGCATTACAGTATTTTTAACATCATTACACATTTGTTTTGTTTGTTCGGGGAAAAAATGAAGAAAGGAATAATAAATTCAGACTTAACATTCACTCCGACGCCTCGAGCGTTCTTTTCAGGAATTAATAGTGTTGCCTCATACATTGGAGTTTATACTTTATTTTGTTGGTGGAAAGGTTGAATTTTAATTGCGGTTGCATTCGTATTCTAACCTTCAACTAAGAGAAACTTTTTTTTTTATTCGTCCCGGTTTGTCATTGTAGACTAATATGCGAAAATGAAAACAATATTTTGAACAGCTGTCACTCCAATATATATGATAAATTGACATATTATACTACTTCAGTACCGCCACAAGTAGGTAGTAGTACCAGTCACCCATGCAACGAACATCGACAATCGTTAATACAAGAAGTTCTTTGTCTTGATCTTATTTTCAATAAGACAAATATACTTACTTTAATATTTCCTAACAGTTCCTACTCTTTCGTAAGAGTTTAATCAATGACCACACCTCATTCTATTTTTACCAAGAAAACTGGGGAAGGTTTTACGTGAGACAGTATCCCCAAGATTACTCCTTCCATGTACACAAGGTTCTATCTTCCAAAACGCACGCGCACCCCTGATTCCAAGTGACTAAAACTTATTTTTACTTTTTATTAAAGCCATGGGTACATATTCGCATTCTTACGCAACCTCAATAGCTCGGGAGATCATCAGCTCATTCAGAGAACCCAATTCATTGATGGGGCCAAGTTATAAATCATCCATCGTTCCTACTTACTATATAGATTATATAAATCTTGCCATATACATTTTTTACCCATTTCGCGTACACCGCAGACTTCTCAATTTTAATAATAAAAAAGCTAACATAAGAAACGATATCTTCCTTTACAGTTAGGGATTCACAAAAGGCGAAGTCCTAAGTAAACGTCTCAAAGAGGATATCCCTTGAAAAAGTACCGAAACGCAAAGTGTTCATAGTTGAGTCAACATACGGAGAGGGAAGTGTAAAATATTCGGGAGTAAGGTGGAAGTAGGGATATATTGTGTTATATATATCGGGATAAGGTACATCTGATGATACGTGATAGCTAGCGCTGTATATTGTTTATATAATCAACATCACGCCTTCAATCCCCGAAAGGACAAGCAGAGGAGTGTAGTAAACAGTAGATATAATAAATATATTCATAGTACAGATTATTATTAATACAAATATTAAGTAGTTACGAAGGAAGTATAAAGAAAAGTTGCTTTCGAAAGCTTTGCTTTAGTCGTCAATATATTCAATCTCACAATCAATATAATAATATTTTTCAAGAAAAGCTAGTGTTATTTGCAGCCTGCAACGCTTGTTTATCCCTTAAATTTGGAATATATCAGTATTTGTATCTACAGGAGTACGACAATCTTGCGAGTTGTTCTCGTGCGATACGATATAGGATTCATACATACGTACATATCTTCACGCCAAATTCCTCATGGGGATGGTAAAAGGCATCTAGCAATAGTTTTTGCCGGTGACAAGTTAATAAATACAATCGTAACACAGAAGTTTTGCAGATATAGTTGGCCATTTAATCACTATAAAAGAGGAAATGTACAAGATCGTCAAAGACATGTCGTAGACTCCAATTCGGCACACTAAATTCGAGTTATATTAAACATCTGAATTACATTCTGTATGTTTTCACATCCAACTGCTGATGTGACAAACATTATTAAAATACGCTCGAGTCCTTTATTTGTTTTAATTAAAACTCGGTTTAATAAAGCGGCCGTTTAATTACGAACGGCACAAGTGGATGATCGCATTATAAAATTTGTACTACATTCCGTGCTGGCCTTTTGTTTATGACTAATTACACCGGAATAATGGTTATGGGATCCGCATCGATCTGCACCGGAGCGGAGTGGTGATGTGAGTTCGGTACGTCGGGAGGGATATAAAACATTTTTGTTCGTTTGTTGAAGATATGAACCCTCCAACAGAACTCGGAACTCTTCAATCACCTGACGGTTGTTACCGTTTGAATACCGTAGAGCTCAGTGCGGTCAGCCATTGCATTGACGAACGTATTGTAGACACTACTGCGTTGTAGCTATTAAGGCGTTAAGTATATAAATCACATCCATCAGCTTTTTCTTTTTGAGCTTTTTAATGGCAAATAGAGTTGCCAAACTATATATTAGGACTTGACCTCAATGTCTTTCAAAGTGTAATCAAGAGTTGTAAATAAGACGCTTGTCCCAACGGCATTTAATAACGAGAAGCGATTAGATTTGAAAGCAGAGCAGGTAGTTGAATTCCGTATCTGAATGTGTCTTTTATTTATTATTGTGTTATCAATTGTGCATTTGTCCGAAATTAATTTTATATCATTCATACATGAAATATATTAAGAAGTATAACTTTTTGTAATTTCACGAGCAAGTAAACATTTGGAGTTTTCAAGAACCACAGAGACGCAAGTATCTTATCATAATATGTTATTTCTTCTGAACGATTAACATTCGTGAGAGCTTTCAAAGCCAGTCAGGGATCAGATGTAATTTTTTGAGAGTCGAAAATTTTGTTATTATATTCTTTTTGTAAGATACTTATTTATTAATATAAGCTTTAATTCATTTCGTAGGGCAAAGTAACAGATAGCGATTTTAGGACGAGCTTTTATGATTTTAGGTCACAAAATGTACTTATCCTCTTCATTTTCACGATTTATGCCAAAACCTGCCTTGACTGCTTCGTTGGTAGAACGGTTGCAAGCGCGGCTGCCGATCGGAAGGACCCGGGTTCAAATTTCGGGTCGAGTACTATTGGATTTTTCTAATTTAGAATTTCTTGCTGTGACTCGGAATTTGGAATTGTGCCCAGTGTATGGCAATAGGCAATGCCAACTATTCCATGGGACTTAAACGTAAATGGTGAAACGTGGGGGTGTATTAGACCCTTCTGCCTACCCCTTTGGTGATTACCAGTATGATGTTACGTTATTCCAAAACCTGACGATTAAGAGTATACCTTAAATACAATAGATGGACTTAATTGTTGATACTAGGTAGTACCTCTACTAGTTATACCAGGATATTAATATGGACACAAAACAGGTACCTAAGTTGGAAAAGCTATGAAGCTCTTCCAAGATGTGACTAAAAACTTTTTAAACGCCCATAGGGTCCGTTAAGATATTGCTTCTCACCTGGTGATTAACCAAGTAAGAGGGCTACTTTATATGCCCGATAATCGTGTATGTGATATCTTGGCGTTGAATGTCAGCAGTTATATCCGAGTATGAAGTAGGTATGCCAAACCACACAATACAGACAGCACGCGCTGACTGAACAAGTACGCGGTTTGGCTTAGTTCTTAGAAGCAAACTCTCTCTCTCATTTTTTAGTAGAAGTTCTCAGAAGAGAATCTGACACAGATCTCTTTTGTTGCATGTTTGAGATCAGATTGCGCCTACCATAACAGCCTGGTCGTCTAGAAAGATTATGCATCCAAGCTACATAACGTTTGTTTTTATCGTGCCCGTGTCTCTGACAGAGTTGATACGGGTCAAGCCCGCCTAATGGAATTATCATTATTCTGCATGATATTTTTTATCTCGTACCTACCCTAATAGTTTGATGTAAGTTTTTGAACCCCTATATAAAATATGTACACGTATCTCAGTCCTAAACACTATACATTTTAAACTCTGTTCAAAGCTGACATTTGCACAGATATGCAAACTTTTTTGAAAGTATGTAAATAACTTTCAAGGCCTAATTACGTTGTACCGATTAATAATATTCATTTTCCTAATTCTTTTGGAGAGGTACCTGAAATACTAATATCTGTGGCTCAGTAAGAAGGAAAACTTAAAAGTGTTTGCACTGCTGTGGCTGACAGAGCTGACGCGGGTCGCAGCGGATTGCGGAACACAGATGTCGCTTTACAAATTTTTACGACTGTTTAAATTCTGCACAAGGAAAGCAAATAAATTTAGAAATCTTGGGATCTCACTGCAACGCTTTAATATTTTTTCATTATTATGTATAATTATGTTTTCGAGCATCTTCAGTGGGGCTTAAATGAGTTTTGAATCTGATATAATATTACAAGAAAATGTATTGACGTAAGTTGTAGGTTATATGTATCACAAGGTCATTTGCTACTTGTGTAACAAAAAGACGTAATATAAAGCCTTGGAAGATATCCCACTGGTGGAGCTGATACGCTTGACGCGGGTCGCTACTGATAGCGAAATGCGGATTTTCGCGGCGTTGTATTACGAATTACATGAACTGTAAGAATAAAAGGATATAAAATTTGTTTTGAGATAAGATTACTATTACTATTAATCGTATCGTGTTATGGAATAGTATGTTTATTATCGCTAGATGTGCAGAGCTGAATATCGAGCGAATTGGCGCGCCATTGGAGAGGAATATTCCCAGCAATGGACATGATGATGAAGTTTATGCATATGAATTTAAGTAATTAACAATACAATATATTTTTATTGTGAGAGATTATTTACTTTAATCTATTTTTCTATTATTTTAATTCAATTTTCTATTACGTATTATATTATAATATCTGGATTTTTGAAATAAGATTTATTTTATGTCAGAAATGTCTAAAATTAGCTTAAGTTAATGTAAGTTAATTCTGTTGAAAGACTTTAAAATACGTATGTGTCGATATCGCTACTTATGATTCTAAGGTATTAGTTGCATTTGTTTACCATACAACTATTTGTTAATAAAAGAATTAACTAACTATATTTTACACGTACTGCGTAATCAACAACAATTACTGCGTAATCTGTCGTTTGGAAATATCTACTATCAATTAAATTTTAAAAAAATATTGTACAAAAAATGCCCGTGTAACGTTGCTCTCTGTATTACATTTTCAAGGCCAAATCACTGAAGAGATTACGATAAATTTGATGTGAAAATAGTTAACCGAGGAGGAAGAGGTCGTTTTTTACATGTAAAGGTTACGCGAGAATTATTTATGGCCTGGAACGAACAAAGTTGCGGGTAAATGTTTATTATTTATTTAAGCGAATTGGAGGTACCTGTATGCAAATGTACGTAGGCGACGATGACCACTTAACATCAGGTGGCCCGTCTACCTGTCAGTCGAGCTAAATTTAAAAAAAAACTATACAAGTGACTTTTCTGACCGTTGTCCGCAGTTAACATGTCACATTACGTTGTCACACTGTTTTTATCGTAAAGTGACGCTTTTTAAAAGATACCAGTATTCAAGGCGGCTTCGTATATTATGTCAGAGCGTTCACCTACCACAGTTTCATCGCTAATTCCTTCCGGAGCACCGCGTTAGAGATACCCTATTGTAATTTGTACTGTTGGGTCAACTGATCCACCTTCTGATAGATCATAAGGTCAGCAGGGCTTATTCAGTTGTGCACCCTTACAGTAAGTGATAGGTATTTAATTTTAATGATACGTGGCAAGAACCATCATCCTTAGCATGATTCGTCCTATTTTTGGAATACATTCCATTCTACGAAGTATGTAACAATTGTTATATAAAATATAGGTACTTTTCGTGTATGTTCGTGAACGTGTGACGTCTGTCTATCTGTTCCTGTATGTCGTGTCATTGAACATGTAGTTTTCTTTCTTTTAGAATGCTGTAACTTGATCTTATTATTTGTCATTATCATCATCATCACCATCATTATTATCACATCATTAAAATATATTCTCATATAGGTATCAACTACGTTCATATTATGTGTATGTAGAAAATCCTTTTATCATCGCTGTTTCAACAAATTGCGGCGGATTTGCCTTGAAGTAAATTGAATGGAAATTATTTTGAAAGAGTTTACGCTCGAAGAAGATAACGTATATATAGCCTTAGCCAGGGTTTTGTGCGTTCAGGGTTAGAAATAAATGTACAATTAAGTAAAAAAGTCCAACTTCAACAGAAGTATTATAAATTTTACTTGATCAAGTCTCTTACCGTTAGGTATTTATATTGACGTAATTATATACTATTGTCGTAAAAAATCTTCAAATACTCTAATTAAGGCCACGTGCTCGTATGCAGAGCCAATATTTGCAATATACACAAAGTTGTCTCACTCATGACGTTGAAGCTTCAAGTCTTCAACCACTTTATTACCGTAGGTAGTTTAAGAATGTTTAAATGTCTAATACATATAAACCGAAGTATTTAACAGAGGCTGAAGTGATAAACAATTATTAGGAGTTTAAACGTTATGTTGCGCTGTATTTGAATTTCAAAAGGTTAGACTATTTTTATCGCAGTAAAGACTAATGAAATACATATTGTTTAACTTACCACAGTGTTCATTATTGGGATGTAAAGTTTACGGCTTATTATTATTCCGTTTTAAAAAATTATTTACGAGGTTCTTTTTTCATGTACCTACCTAATAATATGTATGTTATAATTTTTACGCTCATTTTGTCAAGATATACATAATATGATAAATTAATATTTTATGTAATATAAAACATTAAGTTTTCTTTTTAATTAATTTGTAAATAGTTTATTATAATAATCATCACAATGCTCTGAAATGACAGTTAAATAAATAGTCATATGTATAATATTGTGGAATATATGAAGTGTATATATGTATCTTTGGTGATCCTTAAATAAATAAAATACATACATAAATAAGTATTATATTGGATAGTTCCTTCGATTTTGACAACTGTGATTTGAATATAGTCATCACTCGCTACTGACTACCTTTGAAACAGGTTACTTAGTTCTGAGATTGTTACACCGCATTGTTAATTTCTACCAGCTAGTTAGCATACAGCGCACGAGGAACCATCTATGTATGCGATTAAGGTGTTACTGTGAGTAGTGTAATCACGAGCTCGAATGAATCTTGTTTTCAGTACTATAATATAATAAATACATAAAGACGTGCAGTGTGTATGCTGTGAAAATGGGGAATGAGCTTCCGCCTGAGGATTTCCCGGAACACGAGATGGGTTTTTTTTAAAAAAAGAGCTCTCCCTCAAATACGGTAAAATTTTGGCCAGTCCTCGGGTGCGGCAATGATCATAGAGTACGATGACTACTATCATTACGAGGCCCATATGCTTATTTGCCAGGCTAAATATGTATATACATATAATAGAAAGCACTAACAAATATATGTAATTTAACAAAATTTATTTTGCGTAGGGAGGCCGTTGAAGATTAATCAATTTAAACGTCGAAACGTGTTCCTTTTGATTTTATGGTTGTGAAACTAAGGCTTACTATTGAGCATATTTTCACTCCGTCTTTGTTAATTCTGGTAATTACCCTAATTTCGAAGTAAGCGGGACATTTTCATTTCTTAAAGAAAGTCATTTAATATATAGCATTTAAGTATTAATACTCTTAATTAGGTCTTTTATGACTACGAAAGGAATTTCAACAGTCAAATATTCTTTATCAAGATTAAACAAACATGTGTCATTATACATATAGCTGCGTAAGAACATAATTTTTTCACATATAAACGTGAACATAAGTGTAATTAAACGAAGTACCAATGAATAATGAAAAGATAACCCTTATCAATTATCAAAAGTAATGTTAATTAACCAAAAATAGAAGCTGAGAATAGGCAAGAACAACCCAGCAGAGGACTAAAACAGATTGATGATGATGAGAGACGCAATGCTTAATATTTTATAATTTTTTACATTCATGTTAAATGGTTAAATACCAACCTAATGGTTAAATACCAACGGATAAATTAAGGTTTAACTCAACAAGTGACGAGTAAAACTGTTCCAAACTACCTCACAGTTCCTGAATGACGAACATAAGTTTTGGGCGGACCGAAGTTTGGACCATATTTTGGCCAAAACTGAAACTGCTACCGAAACTAAAATTTTTGGCCAAAATTGGCCGAAGTTGAACTTTGGTTTTACTCTACTAATTACTCTTTCAACGGTCTGCAATGCTCCTACGGATTACGAGATTAATTACCATCTATATTTAGCGCAGGTTCCATTTCAGATTTAACATTTTGATCTATATTCAATACTTTCATACATATACGTAAGCGTAGTCTTAAAACATGTACATGTACCGAAGGTTCCACCATGCAAAGAATAGCTGCCAACACTTAAAGATCTTCCATTCAAAATTTTGCCATGACCGCAACATCGGAAATCTGATTTATGGCAGTTACACCCTAAAAAATGTACCAAGCAATGTCGACGTTACCACACCCCAAATCCTACCCCTCGGGCGAGCAATTTATATCAATTACATGTCAATCCAACCCATCAACTTTTCCGCCGATTTTTCAACATGACACGTAACCTCATAAAAACCACAATAAGCAGTTCAGTCACGTTATTTTCACGTATATTTCTTTTCTCCGCGTAACAAGTTGTTTGTACTATATTGAAGATGTTTCTCAAGAAGTAATAGTATTTTATCTGGAACCGTTCTAAGCTTTCAATACAAGGCAATGGATCCCTGCACCTAAGAATACGCCTGATTAACATACTGCACAGTGCTCTAGTACATATACTTAGTGTGATGATGTTTAAGACCACTGTCAAAAATATTTAACAACAACTAAGCTGGTGGCCGTCTGTTTAGCATGCTCGTGAAACGTTCAAAGTATTTTCTAATAGCTGTCACCACATGCAATCAAAAGCTGTGCCAAGAATTGCATACATTAACAAATTGCTTGCAATCCGAGGATATTTTAATGAATGTCTCTCAGTTTGTTAAGATTTAGTGGACTTTGTGAAGTTCCAAATTTTATATGTTCAAACATCTAATCCTTCTAAGAATGCAACCTTTCTGTGATGAATTCAATTGCCAAGACTATTGTTTACATCATCACGAATCCAACAGCGTTGTTAATTAACACGTAGGTATTCCATAAGACGATGTGGAATACGATAATAAAACGTAAAGAGGTTTATGACTTTAATTGGTATAAACTATGTTTAATATTGAACATACGCCTACAATAATTACCCGATATAATATTGGACTTTTGTGTCATGCCCATTTATATATTATTTAATGTCTTAATGTTCGTCAGATTCTATGATAACCTATAATCCTTAACATAGTTGCGAAACACATATCCGTATGTTTTCAATATTTTCCCCATCCCGTTTGTTTGCCGCCAAGATGAACTACAATAGTTTTCCAAGCCGTCAAACGTGTGTTTTTCCAATAAATTACAGGAAAAAATATTTGTCCTGTTAATGGTTGAATATCAGGCGGAAATATTTGTGGAAGACATGGAATGGTATAAGACACAAGTGTCAGCGTTAAGTAGAAAATATTTTTGTTATATTTACCTTTTATAACATTTCGTAAATTATAGTGAAGTGGTCTAATAGAAGCGGTATACTTACTACTCTTTTTATGCCATACCTACTGCTGGGCATGGATATATCTCACGATAGCGCAAATTGATATAAGATAATCTATTTTAAAAAATAAACACAATAATATCTAGTTCCTTTTATTAAAAAAAAAACAAGTTTTTTTGTATTCAAGCTCCAGGGTATTGCAGTATATTTAGTATGATGTAGATGAAGCAAACGAATATGCAAGAAGCTGAAAACAGCGCTTTGCGCTAACTATCCAGTTATTTCCATTTTAAATAGTACCACAACTCTATAACTTGGTATAATTTTCATTTCAAAATAATTTTATAACAAAAATTGTACTAGTAAACAGGGTAAAAGTAAACATACATATTATCTAGAATTTTACCTCAATGTCTTTTTAGACCACTCAAAAAACGCCACACTTAATTTTTTTTAACCGTGGAAATAAACAAATGCAATGTCAACGTTCCGGATCGAGGTCTAAACGTTAGGCATCAGTATTACTATCCTGTTAATATTAGAAATAACAAATTAGTCAGTTAGTTTGGATGTTAATAAGCTACATACACGTATCATTCAGGTGCAAAAAGGATTAAATCGCCGTTTGAAATACATTACTGTAGTCTTCCTACAGTAATTGATTTGAATTAACTTTCTCAATCTCGAAGATCAATTTTAATTAACCGTTCCGCGAATGCTTAGTCTTTGAAATTTATCGCAGGATATTCACAATTTCACGTTCGTTGGATGATGTGTCGCGACGCTACACTCTATACTGGGCTTGTGTTGTCATAAGTACTTATCTCAGTGTTATTCAACTTCGTTATTTATTTCGCACAATAAATTTAGTTTCATAGAAACGATGGCGTAATTAATTCGAATTATTAAGTCTCCCATTTTGTTTGTTCTGACTTCAAATCATCACGCGCAACTCTACTGTACATAATTATTTGTGTTGTCTAATAGTGAAAATTTTAAAGAAGCTTGTGCACTCTAACGTTTACCCTAATATTCTTTAAGGCATGTATAAACTGAAACACGCGCTTGGCCAGACTGATATTAGCCTTCAAATTTTTCAGTAAAGAAGAGGATCTATTATCAACCGAAAAAAGGCTTGTAACTTAAATATTTTCGGATTTTCACAGAAAAAATAACTCGTCTTGAAATTCGAGATGCAATACGATCTTAAAACTTGATCAAATGTTCAAAAATTCCGAAGATGTTTCGGAGAAAATACTTGCGCAATTTCACCTCAAAAAGCGGGTTCCACGCAACGAAACGGAAGAGATTATTCGAAATGAATTAAACATGAAAAATAAACAAATAATTGTTTTGCTTTTATCCTAAAATTTGTATATTAAATTTCCTTTGAATCTCATTAATATGAGTTTCCTCATCGCAGACCAATTGAAAAAACACGAATGAACCTAATCGACTAAAAAAATGTGAGGACCAAATAAACGTGTTTCCGAACCAACACGGCTCGACCAAGTTGGGAAACAAACGTGGTCCACCTTTTCTTTGTAAATAAATATTTGTAAAAACGTTGCCTGGCGCCAAAAATGTGAAAGATGTGGTTGATGGAAAATACACAAATGTTCATATTATCATTCAGCCGTGCATTTAATTCATGCAGTAATCAATAAATTTCTCATTCGCTTACTTACTCCAACATCGAGCCGTTTATGCAATCATTGCTCAAGTATTGAATATGTGCAACATATTATGTAAGTGCTAGCAAAAAGCCGCAGTTTGCTTTCCTATGTGAAAATTTATGAAATTAGGTACAAGTTTAATAATGGAACCAAAAAAAGGCATAAAGATGACATTGATGATGATGTTGATATTTACGGCAATAATTGACGGCAATAACAGACGTCCATTCGGCACTGTAATTATTTACTCAGATCATAGTCTAGATTGTAGAGAAAGAGTAAGACTACTATCTACAACAGCATTTTCGACATCACAGCAAGTGCGGAATCAATAAATGCAGAATTAATCCGCCTCGCTATAACAAGGTGTAATCAAATAAAGCTATAGAGTGTTAATAACGTCGAGATCGCGGCGCGACACGAAACTGGTATAGTAATGTAATTAACGCCCAGACGCCCGCTGGTGGATAATTAGAATACCCTGGAGACTGCAAAGAACGTGAATATGTTTTACATTGGCTTGGGATGGCATTTATTAGGACGCAGTGAAGATATTTTTTTTTATAAAAGAAGTGAATAATTACCATGCTTTTGGTCGCATGGAACGGACAGTACATTTCATATTACTTTACAACCAACCTAGACAACAAAAAATATACCGATATAAGAAATAAATGTAACCAATTTTCTTAATTATCGTTGAGAAATAATATATTACCTTACCATGGTCAACAATACATGAAAATATATTAAACAAAGTATAATATTATATACACTTTATTGTAATGTATGTCTTGTAAGATATTGTTAGGCGTAATTAGTCTTAGTAGCCTAGAGACATCATTATTTTCACGATCGTCGTCACTAACGTCATCAACTTTATTGTCATTTCATTTTAGGAAGCGGGTCTTTTTGCAGAGTGGGTAGGATCAAATCCATAATCAGGTAGTAAAGTGCAATTTGGTAGACCTTAAGAACATTATGAATTTCTAAAGTGAACTAGTTTTCTATATTTTTTTTTTCTACCCTGGAACAGCATGAGGAAATAAGTTTAAACCCATAAAAGATATATGTTTTTGAAGAATGAAGAACGCCCTAAAATTTACACCCAGAACCTATTGAATTGCAGGCAAAATCTAAACTAGACATAGCTATGCTTGTGCTCGCGAAGAGTATTGTGCGCCATAAATAGAATGAAATATCGATTGATTACTTTTGGAACACAACGTCCCTTTTCACTATGAAACTTTTAGACAAAAAGGTATAAAAACAAAAGAAAAACAACTCGTGATAATCAAAGTGCAAATTATAATTACCTTAATTACAGACAATTTTGTATAAATAACGCACCGACAAGAGATTTACTGTACAATAATTTAATTATAGCAAAAGTATCCCATTAATTACAACAAAAATACTGGAGAAAAACCAAGGATTTGTTCCATGGAAGCAATTCTTTTGTTGCGGTTTGATGAGTGTAGCACACGAACGGAAAGACAAAGAGCGTTCTTAGTTACCAAGGACAACACTGTAATTGTAATCAGTCTACGGTAGAAGTTAACTTTTATTTGAATTTGATTGGAGATGGAAACCGCCCAATAGGTAAGAGGAAACTTCGGCACAAAAAACCTATAGAAGACGTGCCTTAATTCAACTGCAAAGGAATGATCGGGCAGACGATATCGGAATTCAATTATAAGATCCGACGAACTGCAATCAGCAATTTGGTTTTAATTGGTTGTTTGCGGAATTACCGAGATGCAGCACTTCGTTACAGAGGTACCTGATTGCTTATTCAGCTTCACAATCTGATCAACAAAGAACATCTAATTGACTAAGTATTCTTAATAATTGTAATGAATGCACAGGCGCGCTGGTTCCTATTACCGACAAACCATATACAGATAGTTCATTGATATCAAATAACAATCAACTTACAAGAAGTCTGGAATTAGAAGAGTTTAAAAGGTTTTTCTGGATCTGCGTTCTACTATCTTGGTGTAATTCATACCTACCTAATTTGCTAATAATTTGATACATTCAACAACACTGCCACTGAAAGATTAAAGAGTTTCTTGTCCTGCTTAGATCATTCAAATTGCGCCTTAAGTAGTTCATTATTTTTGTAACTACTAAAGGCAAAATATGTACAACTAAATCTATCGAATTGTCGACGTATGGAAAAGAAGCAGGAAAAATGTTGTAACGTACATAAAATTCATTCATTCGGACAAGGCAATAATAGTTACTCAAATCCTAAAAGTAAACATGAACGTAACTGGTGAAACGTAAGGTGTACTAACTACACTGTTTTGATTACCCCTTTGGATAGATATACAGACGTGATGATGGCTTCAGTTCCTAACAGTAGTATAATACCCATTTTTTTTAAATCCTTATCTAGGTGTATGTGAACACTGATGAACAAGAATGACTTTCAGTAAGAACGCTTACATCAATCCCCATTTCCGAACCACTCGTGCATATAATTCACGCTCAACTCTCACCTTACCTGGCGGGAATAATGAGGGGTGGTTTATTGAAAGTGATTCCGATCCTAATGGGGTGTGCGGGAAGATCGGCTATCCTGCTGGGGTCGTCGATTTCGCGGAATGCGCGGTTATGTTAATAAGCAGACATATTTAAGGAGTTGAGTGTATTTTCCTAACATTTACGTGTCTTCCAAATCGTTAATCATTGAAGAAAGTGCATGTTGAAGGTTTGTAGATAATATTTTTTATTGACTACCTCGTTGGTCGAGTGGTTGCAGGCGCCACTGCTAATCGGGAGATCCTGGGTTCAAATCCCGGGTTGGGGGGTACTATTGGATTTTTCTAATTAGAATTTGTAGTAGTGATTCGGGGTCTGGATTTGTGTCCGGTGTATGGCAATAGGCTCACCATCTATTCCATTGAACATTACATTCACAATATGGAAATAATTGTGGTCTATTATAGCAAACTGTTTAATAATTATTATTAATTTATTGTTTAAGTCCACAAGTCGTAATATCGTTCTTAAAAACGAGTCGCCACTCGGCCCTCGGCTCGAGTCGGCCCTGCCATTATGTGAAACTCGAAAAAAGTTTCGACCTTTCGATTTTATGAATCATCAGTTTTTCTGTCATCATGTTCTTTGTCACTACGTAGGTCAGAATGAGCAGGCTCAAGCCCGATAATTTCAAAGATAGCTCCTTTGAACTATAAATATTATAACCAAGAATTATCATGTCGAAATATTGAATGAAGGATTACGACACTAAGCAATAATTTGTTTACCCGTAAATTAATAATTATCCTTCTATCAGCGCATTAGTCAACAAACGGATCAACAAAATACCGCTGATTGGCTTGACACAAAGCGATTTGCGAATGGCAATTCCTCGATTTACCGACGATTACGATTTCGAATCGATAATTGCTATTTTGTATTCGATATTGAATTTTATGATTGAATTATGTTTGCTGTTTTCAGACAGTGTTAGAAATGTTAACGTTCGTGTGGAATACCAACAACGCAGCGGGTATTTCTACTGCAAAACAGCAATACTAATTTTGTATGTGCGCTACTTTAATAAGTGTGCTAGGAATATACTATTTTTAGGATAATTGGTAACCTTAAGAAAACATTTTGATCTGTTTCTAAAACAATAACAAATACCAAAAGAATAGCAAAGTTTCGGTACAAAAAAATGAGATCAGCGGTTAGATGGGCGTTGTTTATTTGCGCATTAAATATAATACCAAGAACGACTCAATACAAAGACATTAAATATTTATCGTTACCATCAGCCTGTTAAATTCCATCGGTGAACATAAGCCGCTCCTGACGGGTTTTTGCTCATAATCCCCATGTTGGGTATTCGATTGAGATCGCTGAGCACAGCCCTTCGCACCAGGTGATAGGGCAATTATCGTGCTTAGGCAATCGTGCTTGCGATTGAATATTATATGTACTTTAGTTATATTAGTATAAAGTACATTACAATTCTTCTACGAATCGACAGATGATCGTATTAAAAACTACTTAACTACATTTTATGCACTCCTATATTAAGCATTTTATAATTATGTACGTTAAATCATAAGATTTACATTTAAAGTCCCAGATTAGGGCACTAGTTTCCTATTCCTTCAGTAGGTACCTAAGCTCCTGTGACGTCACCAAACAGAGCAGCGCCATTCATCGCCGCCACGCGTCCCATTTGCCTATGTCACGGCTTGACAGATTAATCTACCGATCTCTCACGCTAAATATGGCGCCAGCCTATTTATGTTCTACGCTTAGGCGTGGATCTATCACCGCAAAGGGAGTACCCAGGGGGTACCATTTACCACAGTCTATTGTATGCAAAAAGTGATCAAACCACTTTGGAAGGTATTGTTTACGTTAATAACATTTTCTCAGGGTTAGGTTATAGCCTCATGGGTTAAGGCCATCCTTAACCCTCTCATACTGAGACTATGGAGTCTACGATAAAGGCTATGTAACCTGCCATGCTGGCTAAGCGCGGGTTGGCAAACTTCACACGCCTTAGATAACATTTTTTTAAATGATATTTTAGGTGTGCTAGTTTCCTCATGATAACAAAATATTCGACTCTGAATTTGTCAGATTACTAAATTTTAGTAGCTGTACTCAGCTTTATAATTGTCCGATAACTATTGCATGTTTAAGAACATTCGCAGATGACCAAGAGCGGTAGCGACCACATGACTGCTGCACTTGAGCTGCCTGTTTGATGGTTTCTTCACATAAAATATTGTACACTCGTTATAAGATAAGTGAATATTCACTACTAACACGGTATGTGTAATTGCAGTAATACAATTAATGTCTCTTTTGTCAGTACGTCTTATACGCGGCACTACGTTTTACGCGCGCTGTATTTGTGTGTTTATTTGTACAAGCGATCAATTTACTGGAAATGCTGCAAACTGCAAAACGTAGCCAATTGGTACCCATCATATTATCCCTGATTTTATTAACGTACAGTTCATTATCACTTTTATAATGAAAGTCTTTTTGAAACAGCAATTGTATTACAATTGAAATTTTATAATAAATAACAGGTTACGCCTGTAGGTGTAATTAGTTAAAACTACAATTGAGTATTATTAATCACGTTCGTTACGGGATACGAAATGAGGATCAAGAACAAAACATTTTTATTTTTTCCGGCCTGACCTGCTTCTTTTATATTTATGACTAAAACTCTAACTTGTTATCATTAAGCTTTGTCCAGTAGGTGGACCGCTGGTTGATTTCTTTTCCAATAAAAAAGTAACGAAACCATTGTAATATCATATTCTTCTTCTTAGCGTGTCGATGACAAACACATTTTAAGTCCCTAAATGGTTTTAGCCCAGAATTTTGCCACGC
>DWME01003726.1:0-17629 GCA_018244795.1 Parelbella ahira ahira
TTTAAGTCTAAAATTAATTATGCGTCAAGCGGCTCGGCCCATCGCGCGACGACTGCGCAACAAGCACCCATTCGTTGCGCTCGCGCATCTCCCTCCCACCGCACACCCACATTTGCATACCCACTGTCCATTCCTTCCTAAAATTCATCAAAAAGGGACGTCGGGCGCCTCGAGCCACCCAAACGTGTCATTAACCGACGTGCTTAATTCCTGTCACGACGGACGCACTGGGTGTCCACCTGATGAATATTCACAACATTCCATCGATTGTTTAACACATATTTGGTCACTCCGCCGTACAACACATTCGGCCATCTACATGTGAATGAAAAAAATACCGTCGAGCACTTTCTACGAAGCGCCTGCGCCCGAGGATAGGAAAATATTTACTGTCTCCATCCTCGCGTCATTTATCTACCTTCTAAGAATGATAAATGTCCCGAGAACATGATTTATGATCTGTCCACGCTCGGTGACGACCAGCCCACCTCCTCACGATTTGTAACAATTTGCTCGATCGTAAGATGCGATCGATGGAGTGCTCTTTAAAGATCATCGATCACCTGTATCGAAGCTTATCGAAGGAATTTAAAGATATTTGGACATCATTATAGACCTCCTTGCGCGACCGAATAAATTAACTGGCCTTTGGGACGTTTTCATTTTATTAATTACAATTGTTTTTTTGCAGCACGTACAATCGGAGATGCGTCAAGAATGCAAATGCCACGGAATGTCTGGCTCGTGCACGGTCAAGACATGCTGGATGAGGCTGCCGAGTTTTCGCTCTGTGGGCGATTCTTTAAAAGATCGCTTTGACGGAGCTTCACGGGTTATGATGCCCAACACGGACCTTGAGGCACCCGTGCAGCGAAACGACGCAGCGTCGCACAGGGTGCCCCGACGAGATCGATATCGATTCCAACTCCGGCCGCACAATCCAGATCACAAATCCCCGGGGGCCAAGGACCTCGTGTACCTAGAATCGTCACCGGGTTTCTGCGAAAAGAACCCGAGACTGGGCATTCCCGGGACACACGGGCGTGCTTGCAACGACACCAGCATCGGCGTCGACGGTTGTGACCTGATGTGTTGCGGCCGCGGCTACAGGACGGAGACTATGTTCGTGGTGGAGCGGTGCAACTGCACATTCCACTGGTGCTGCGAAGTGAAATGCAAACTGTGTAGCACAGAAAAAGTGGTTCACACGTGTTTATAGGCCACAAAATCGTATGACGTGTACACTTAATGTGATCGAAGAGAAACTCGGTGTTGAACGGTTGTGAGTGGTACACGATAGGACCTGTTTTGAAATATTCGGAGGCAGATAACATACGGTGTACATAATCGCTTCACATTTTCTTCAATCGGAGTCGTCGAAATCGTAATTCATTTTGACTTATGTAAATAGTTCTGTATCGCTGTTTATTTCTTCTCACTACACTTATAATTCATCCGGCGTGAAATTAAAATAAGCGGTTTACTCGTCCGGTTAATTTATTTGGCTATTAAGTGCGAACATGTGATCTAGTAAAGTTACTTTTTTGTGGACGCTGTCGTTGGGACACTAATGAGACCAGTTTAACGACGATTTATTTATATCGAACTGTCATCCTTCGTTTACAATTGGAATTGGGATTATTGGTTTCCTCACGCGGTCGGGTGTATAAACTATTTATGTTAGTTATCGTGCTTTTTGCGCAGACCGTACCCGATAGCGGGAGATCCCTTGACAATACTTTAATTGATATTTCCTAATATCATTTCAAAGTTCAACTCATTTTGTTATAATTCTATACATGACTGTGTAGACATACATATTTTCAATGTAATATATACATTTTTACTGTGTTACAAGTACGTATACGCACATCCGCATCGGGTGCGCGGTCGCATTTACTGTTTTGAGACTCAAGAGCGAAATTATCTTGTAATTATATTTCTATATTAATTACGGAGTCGGTTTAATGAAAATTAGCACTTAAGTGCATTTGCATAAAGCGCCTTCTTGGGTGTCCGTGAAGGGAGGCTGCGTCCAGGCCTTATCAGTGAATAAGTAGCGCCATCGTAAAAGTGTCCCACATTACGAGATAAACGCTCTCGAGAATTTTAATTAAATATTAAACGAATTAAATAATCAGTATTATACGTATAATATTGTGTGCGTGCAGCGTCCGATATTCCGAGATAAAGGTGCCCGTATAACCACTTGACACTTGTTATACGTTTTAAACATTCGCTCGTGAGTAATATTTGTACATTATTTATACAAGCATGCGTTATGCTTTATTTTTTTTTTGCTAAAATATTTTATATAAGATCGCAAACTGTTGATTCGGAATATTTATTAATGAAACAAAATTTTAATCTAACTCCTTACTGTACTGATGAACCGCAATGAAAAGTATTAAGGCCCCTGCGCACTTCCATATTTTGTCCGTGGCGTACATTTCGCTTACTTTTTCTGACGCTGTCAGTAGATAAATACATTCACCGTATTGCTAAGATATACAGATAAAAACCGAAATGTCATCGGATAATATATTGTGTCGTTCACATACCATATAATTGACGAACATTCCATAATACACTTTTAACTTTATTTTCGTATTAATATATGACATTTCCATTCGACAGTTTGCCGTAAAGAAAGAAGCTTTATTTTTATAGATGTCATATCAATATAAATGATATATCATATGTGATATAAAATAATGTAGTTTGTAATTTTAATAGTAGATAGCTTAATTACACATCATTGTATGTATAGTATGAAAGAGCAATGAGAAAGCTTACTCAAACTGAATGTATTAAATAACGTATTTCGATTAAGATATTTATTAAATATTGTATTAAGTTAACGTTTTATTTTACTTTAAAATTTTATACGATTCTTTTGAAGTGAAATAAAATTATTTCAGTACGTAATGTAATGTTGAAGTTGGGCGTAATTAATTATGAACAAAAAATTGATCATTTTGAGTATTATAGTCCGATATGGGACATAGACGTCACATTGATGAGATAAGTACTACAAACGGAATCGCAATGTTCTATGGAAGGAACATTCTTAACATGTCGGATTTAAAAAGACTGAACAGTTTATAAATCGTAGTTGTAACATCCATGACTGGATATGTACAGCCTTTTGTTTGAATTTTAGCGAGAATCTTATGTGATAAAAAGTATTTTAACGTATTTTAAAAATCAAACCAGTTCGAATTTGGAATTGAATCAGTGCCATTTGTAACTTTTTTATCGATGACAGTGTTTCCAGGTTTTAGCAGTTATCATCACCTAAATCGAATTGCCAATGCAAAATAATTTTATGCATGTAAATATAATGTTTATTTGATTTTTTTTTAATAACTTATTTATGTGAATGTAGCATTTTAATTGTTAATTTTAGATAACAGTACAATTGAAATCAGCTGAACTAATCTGAATCTCAAATCCTATTATTGTATAGAAAATGTACCTTTTGAAATGATATTTCGTCCAGTGACCGCTATTGGGGGTGACGCATTATTATAATGATAGTGGTTGTACATTAGCAGTATCTATTTATGATTAAAATATTGATTAGTTGTTACTAAAAATACAAAATTTATCTAAAGTTTTCTTGTTTTCTTCCTTTATCGAATTAATGATTCTGCTATTGCTGTCTTTTTCATTTGTGTTACTTCGTCTTCTTATCTATTTGTGTTTTTCTAAAACTAAAAACAGCCTTACTGAGCTGCGAATGACAGGCTATATATACTAAGATATCAGTAATCATCATCATCATCCTATCTCAAGCTACTGCTGAGAAGCAGTCTCCTCCTATTAGTAGTTCTACTTCGACTTGTCCTCGACTTGACACATTTAGCTTCTCTCTGCAGCCTTTTGGTTAATGTTATAATGTTGGAAATCCTATGGTACTAATAAAAAAAGTAAAAAGTTAGTAGCTTTGTATTTTTTTCTTCTTAGTCATCTTAAGCCTGTTTAAAATATTGCTAGTCATAGGCCTCCCTTTAGGGGTTTATACTCATATTACCCACGTTGTGTATAGGTGAGGGAGATCGCAGAGCACGGCATCTCGCACCGCCTACGCTGGTGCTTGTCGGCAGCACGAGCGGTTAGCCGTGTCTAGGCAGGCTGCGCTACACCGCGAACTGCCAGTATTATGCTACATAGACATTCAGCAATAAAGCAGTTTCTTAAATAACAGACAATCAAAATATTTTTTTACACGGCTGTTTCTAAGACGTAAAATTTATATAAATATCGAAGATCGCAGAAAAAAAATTATTTTTGAACAAGAATATCACGACATATCCGAAGAAATATAATTACCTACTTAGGTGTCGCACACACACACACACACGCAAACATACGCCATTGGAACCTGTGTGCAACTGGCAGTACCTAATTCTTGAAAACCTCGGATAGGTAAGAAAACGTGAGTTGATCCGATATAAAATGTACTCATGAAATGTTTAATGTTATAATTTAAAATGAGTTTTTGGATAATATTATACGATGAAATTTTCTTATTATCCCGATAGTTCCCGCTCGTATGGTAATAACGATTTCAAAATCGTTCACAATTGCAGCGTGGTATAATTATAAATAATTGCGATCCTTAATTATATCTCTTTACCCACTTCAAAACTACATAATTATGGCCGCTATATAAAAAAGGAAAAGAAAACATTTTTTTTAAATAAACCTTTTAAAACATTTGCTCATTGGCACATCAGAGTCATAACATCACACCTGCATATCCCTGTTAGGGTGGGCTTAGGATTGTAGTATCTACTCTCGCTTATTGCCAATTATATGTTCTGTATAATATGAGGTGAGCATATTGTTAAATTAATGAATCAAAAATATAAATTAAGTAGCCATCGTTGCAATATCAGATTCGAAAACCGTTATTTTGAGTCAATATAAGTACCTAGTACCAACTTAAAATTCAAGAATGACATTAGCAGCTAAATACGCAATGTACACTAATAAACCTTATTAAAAAAAAAATCATAAATCTTTATATATTAAATGCTTTTAAAGCCACAATGATTAAACCAACAAAAATTCCGTCAGTTATTTCGTGGTGGTCCTTTTTAATCTGTGAACGCTTCAGAAGCAACGCAACATTTCCCTTACAAAAAATATTGAAATTTTTTATACTAATGAGATCGAAATATATATTTTTGGTAAGTTATACCAGTACTAAGTTAAAATTAAATAATTGAAGTGGTGTAAAATGAGTAGCTATATAGTCACGTGTGCGTATTATAGCTATACGTAAATGCATAAGGTTTGTCTGTTCGTTGTTCGTATTGGTTGTATAGTATAAACTGTTACGTATGCAATAACAATTGCCATAACTCGATATCAAACCCTGCTTTGCTGACCAAATAAATATCACAAGAGAAACAGCCCATTACACATGGCAACATTGCTTACACGCTGCGATGTCTTTTCGATATACGATGATGTTTTCATTTTGAAATTTATGCGTGCGCGTTTCGAGCGATGTGAGCTGTCATATATCCGCCATTTTGTTTTATTGCGAATGCAACCGTTGTGCTCGCTTTGATAGCGTACAATTTTCTGAAACGGCTATATTTTCTAACAAAGCCCTATCTTTATCATCGTAAAATGTACTTTATTGAAATATGTCGTAGAGTTGCAAATTGAACGGTGCCCAAACTCGAAAGTGAAAAGTCGATCAGTGTTGGTGGTCGATGCAGCCTGAGGCTTGTTCCCACGAGTATCGCGCGCGTTGGAAAATTTATGTTTATGAACTGAGAAATCTGTCATAAGAGATACGAATGGCGTGACTGAAATAGCGTGAATAATTTTTCATGCGAAAGGATTTTGCACTGAGCAAGTTTAAGATCGTTTCATTGTTGTACAACTAGCCCTTAGGTGTCTCCTTGAATATTTTAAGGGGCGTTGCGGAAAATTGTATCAATTTAAAGACTTGCAATGTTACAATTGTAAGTTAAGGATTTATAATGCCTGTCAACATTTAACAATTGTAATTCAAAAATAATACAAAACTTAATGACACGTATAATATATGGACCGATGTTGATTTATGAAATGAATAAAAATACAAATTACAACCATGCCTATATTTTATTTTTAATACATATTTTGTAGGTACTACGTACTGGTGTTTATCGGCATTCTTATCTTTTATTTATGCAAACTATATGCAGTTAAACTATGAAACGGCTGCAGTGAGCAAATTGAGGATTGTGAAATTCACGCTGGTTTCACAGTCGAAATGTTGGCGGTGCGACGATGGCTTTTTATGACTTGCGCGCTATACGTGCTGTGTCCGAGAAGTGGGTAAAATTTCACGCTTAACCATACAATTCTGTAACTGCTTATTCAAAAGCAAAGCATAGTTAAGCTAGGTTATCTATATATTTAGAAAACACTAGTATTTATATGGCGTAAATTGCCTTGAATTTTGACAGGCCGTTGTTCCTAAATGTATCTAACTGTAAGCTGGGAGTTGAACGTTATTTTTCCCACCAAGAAGAAATATTTATGTATTGGAAATAGATATTTCTTTCGTGACTGGGTGTATTAAAGTGGCTACCACATTTTTGTGTTTCATCAGCCTTCTGGTTACTATAACACAAGGCTCTATTTAAGCCTACTTTGGGATTGATTGGCTGTCACGGTCAAATTCAGATGTGTTCCCTAAGAGTGACAGCTCTTTCAGTCGATACAATGATATGTATTTTTGCAAAACGAGAGCAGAATACATAGACGAACTTAATACACAAGTTACTCTATGGATGACTATGAATTGAATGTAAAATGTATCGCATGTCTTTTTCTTAGAACCGTAGTTTCAAATAATGTTGCGGAACTTAATTTTTTACTTCACGATATTGTCACTTTCGTTGCGCTATCGAGTCTTCTTGTTTCAGGAGTCCATGTCAATGCAGACTTTTGGAATTATTTTAAATCAGATCCAAACAAAAAACCCGGCGTAGATGTATCTAATGTCCACGTAAATCTATTATCAAATGTGATGACTCATCACAGCGATCAGACAAGTGCAACGGCAACGTTAGGAGATGTTGAACCAGGTTTTGATTTTACTGAAGATGAAATTAAAAAACTAAAAATTTGGCCCGGTGGCGTAATACCGTACTATATCGATGAATTTTCATTTGGTACGTGCAAAATTTTATTATTGCATCTGTCAATATGATCTTGATTGACACAGTTCAGTGATGAAGAGTGTTGAGAATTTAAAATGAACTTTTGGATATTTGTAGTCAAAAATTATTTTCTTCCATTCAGATATAAAACTGAGAATAGAAGAATACACAGTAGACACAAATAGACACAAATTTTAAGACAGCCAGAAATGGAGGAAAAAGGAATACTCTCACGAATAGTTTTATAACTTTCGATGAAAAGACAATTTCGTGATTTATTAAAAGCCCCATTTATAAAACGAATAACGTCAGAATATATTTGATATTACCTAAATTTTCTTCGCTAACGTAAAAACTAAGAGTATATTTCGAGATGATATTTAACAGCAAAGTTTGACCCTTTTATTTTTCGTATCTATACCTATGTATTAAATATATAATATTGTGTTTTAAATTTTCTCTACTTTAATAGATAAAGTTTTTCGTGATCGTTTACGCGCTTTTTTCGAAGCAACTAACGGTCTTACTGGTCTAAACTTCCTCGAGCTCTATCGACCTCCTGAAGATGAGAACAGCCGATGGGTATTCTTCGTTAATCGCCAAGGTCTTCTTCCCTGCGTTGATCATCCTTTCAAAAATTTCACAAATGAAGGCGTTCAGGTTCGCACTTGAAATTTTAGATAAGATTGAAAATATTATACATTATTAGAGTCGTCGTAAAATTAGTAGAATTTGTAACCCGACTAATCGAAACGAGTTACTTTTTTGTTACGTTTAGAATAAAATATTGAGAATGCCAATCAATACTGTTTATCACTTTTCAGAAGGTCGTGCTTGGCTACGATTGTCAGATCAATGGTGGAGAACTCGCAGGTCTTGTGCTTGCCTTAGTTGGCGTGCCACCACAACATAATGCCCCAAACCGGAATAAGTATATCGAGATCGTAAATGAGAATATTATGCCTGGTAAAATCAGATTCATATCATTTTTGTGACATATAATTTTTTACAACCCTTTTATCATTCCACTGTTGCATTCGGATCGCCTCTCAAAATGACAGAGTTAAGGGGACATAATATTATATTTATCGTAACGATTAGATAGACTAGTGGTTTAACATTCTGCCTCCTTCCCCGGTTTCCTAAATTCAAGTCCTGATGCCTACCTCTCAGAAAAAATACACCTTTTAATATTCAATATTACCTACTTGATGTATTGGTAAAGGAAAACATCGTGAGGAATACCACACATTTCAAAATTCTCCATAATAATCCCTAAGGAGTAAGTATGCAAGCCCGCACTTGGCTAGTATGACAGACTATGGCCTAAGGCCTTTTTATGTTGAGAGGATTCGGTGTCTATGAACAGCATTATTATAAAGCAGATAATGATATCGATATTGCAAAAGTAGTAAAAACACGTGTAATGGTAATCCGGAAACACACACCTAGCTAGGTCTAGTTTCGTAACAGTTTCAGTTTCTTTAATACTTTAAAATAAATTTTACTTTTAATCAGAAATATAATATATGGAATATAAATAATTAATTTGCTAGGTCTAATAGTTAATTTGTTAAGTGATTTCAGGATTTTTGTTTTAGGAAAAGCTTATTTATTTGAAACCATGCGAGACAATGAATGGTTATTTCATGAAGTAAATTATGACTTTTCTAGTGCTGGGCATTATTCTTTACACAAATATACCAAGAATGGCATGGCTACTATTAAACCCTTGGTAAACTATGAAATATGTAATATTTAACAATTTGCAAAGAAAAATTTTAAAATATGATCTGTCTCTATCACAGGCAATTTTAATTTGTTTTTTATTGTTTTAGCAATCAATAGATATTGCTGTAGGCGAGGGATCAGGTTATAGTTACACTGATATTTGGAAAATTAGAATGCTTTACAATTACATTTCTAATAACGGACCAAATACTATGACCTTTCCCAAGTGCAATAAGCTTTTCAATCCCGGTCCTAACTTCAATAATTATAAGCCAGGCCCTACAGATGAAGTGGAGCCTAGAAAAAAACCTAACAAATATTTAGGCTTACCTGAAGACACACCAGAAGCACCCGATTCTTCGCATAAAATCGGTCAAGCTAATGGCAAATATATTCCTGCACCGCAAAGTTCTATTCAAGTACTTGAAGAGGATAAAGAAAATACACATGAAAGGGATTTCAACAATGAAGAATCAGACTCGACCAAAAAATTAGCACACGGGAAAAAGAGAAAATACCGTAATAAAATGAAAGGAAGTAATGACAATGCTCTTACTTTAATGACGGATTATTTAACTGAAGAAGAAATGACAGGAAATAAGATCAAAGAGTTTAAAAATTCGAGAAAATATGAAGGAGATCACAAACAGAGTAACAGGGGAAAATAAAAGAAGTGATACACAGATAAAAATCTGATCTATAATGAGTTTAAAATTAATCATTTAATACATTGGCTATCACATTATAGGCACGTTTGTATGTCTCGTTTCACATAACATGTTTCACAGATAACTTCGCAACACCACTTAAACTGGCAGTTACAGTTTTCAGTCTCCCTGATGGTGCTTTGTATGTATCCTCTCCGACAGCAAAGTTGATCACAACTATCAGTTCCGGCTGAGCTTATGTTACATTGCCGGCCTTCTGTACCAAGAGATCCAGTCTTTAAATTCGGAGAGCAAAAATCGGGCGACTCTTCTGAATAGATGATATCTTTCTTGCCAGGCCGCTTAATATTTTGACTTTCCGGCATGAAACTGTCACCGTCATTACTGGATATTACCTGCGCCGAAAATAAACATTTATGTATCATATCCAAAACCTTAAAAATTATGCATTCAAACATATTTATTCATTTCTTACGTACCTTCGCAGCTCCTTCAAATCTATCCCTCAGGCGATCACCTACTTCTCTGAATGTAGGCATACGCCACCAACACGTACGAAGTGTACAAGATCCCGATAGTCCATGGCATTTGCACTCCACTTTCATATTGTTTTTGATTGCCTGTACAAAAAAATAACATTATAATGTAACTTGAATATAAATTGGGTACAAACTATAACTACCCCTTCAATTAAATTGTGGCTATATTCGAACTAATAAGACGCTGCCTCTACATTGATAATTAGGCAGAGTTATTTTCGTAGTTTTCTTCCGTTTTTATTATTAAAAATATATAAATTTTATAATAATGTAACGTCCGAAGATTCTGAAGAACTTAATAACAAAATAGTTTTGATGATATTCCAAATCTACTAACCAACCTCCCAGCGTTGTGGTTATGGAGTTTTATCAGAGTCTTTATGTCACTCCGCTTTCTGTAGCGGCTGTCCATAAATTCCCTAGACTTCTGCAGGCCGAATCGTACATTGTCACTGCATCCACCCCACTGCCATCGATCAGATTGTGCTGGGGCGGGCGGAAGTGGAACTTGCGTTACTCTTCCGCGACGAGGTTTGGGTACTCCCTGGGATAGCAATCAATAATTAATTTACACCTTTTTGCATCGTGAATGGATCAAACAAAACAACTTTAGATTTCATTAATTAAAAAAAATCAGTAATCGAAATAAAAACAATCACAGACTTTTTAAATTAACTTTGACGTGGTTTTATCTACAAGAGATAGAGTATGTTTTAATATATTTTGACAAAACGATTAATTAAAGACGTAATTGGCATGTTGATGAAAAGTGAAACATCAATGTTGCAACAGTCGCAAGTAACAGCGTGGACCGCTGGCATGTTGCTTTACTAGTGTGTCGTCAATTTATTTCTAGACCAACCATTTCAACAGTTTATTGAATTTAAGGTGCGTAGTAATTGACGTGGTAATCCAGTGGGTTAAACTGACTATTGCCAAGAGTAATGTTAAATTTACTTTTCATCGTGATAGTAAAAACGCCATATGGACCTACTTATTTAATTCTAAATAATTTCATGCAGTATACAAGTAGTCCTATGCAGAATTAATTTTTATCGTGTAGAATGTAGATGGTACTTTAGAATGAATTAAGATTAAATCCAGTGTCAGCTGAACATATTTCCGCTATACCGAAACATTAAAAGAAACAAACAAAAATAAATAAGAATTTTACTTTTTCGCAAGAACATTCTAGAAGAGATCCAGCAGTGCACGCCCTGGTAATAGCGTATGTCACTCCCGCTGCGGTGATCGCATTCACGAAACCCGTTTCTCTTGTATCTGATAACAAACAAAAAATCAATGATTAAAATAACTGAAGTAAACAAACCATCTATCAGTCTGACATAATAAAAACAGAAATCTGCTAATCATAAAAGTTTCACTGAAGATTACAAAATACACCAGTACATATATAGACTACACTAATTTAATACCGACATACGAGAAATATAGGAGTTATGGCAACATCATAAATATAAATCAAAGTAATCTTTAAGCAAGCGAGGTCCAAAGAAATAAATCATAAATCAATGAATTAACAATTTACGCCATTAGCACAGACACTGTGAATGACATTAAGTAGGTTCTTCATGTAAGTCAATAAAATACAGTTAATTTACAAGTACGAAGAAACATTAGAATTTCAATCGCGAAGTTGCACGTAATAATTGTGTCACCGTTTTATAACTTGTCGAAGACTTGCAGAGTGCATTCGACGTGGTTATGAATGCAATAGCGATAGTGCATAGAAATAAAATGCAACAAGCCGAACATAAAGCACAGAGAGTACAATGTGAAGCTGTTGACCCAAAAATCAATATTCACACGGTGTTTGTAACCATTGTAATAAAGAAAGATGAGCTTCACGAATCGAAGGTCCATCCATAAAACATTGAGCGTGATACATGGCCGCGTCGGACAAGGCACGTTATTGGCTGGATTTCACAGTCATTAAAAGCAATGCTTGATAAAAACTTGTACTGGCGAACGCGGACATTGCAAAGCCGTTCTTATTGCGCTCACAGTATTTCCTCCATCCATTGATTCCCCGAAGCGTTATATTTAATCGTGTGTTCTTCAGCGAAAACTGCAGTGTTTGTTTTAAAATGTTGATACTGTTATTTTTCTTCGATCAAGTACAATATAATATATATTGTATATTAGACATACGTACATATACCTATTCAGTAAGCCATCGTTGTTTGAATCGGAAACATTTAGGAAAGTATTTATCTAATATCCATTTGATTAGGAAGAATGAATGAAAGAAAATAAGATAACTTTTATTATTGCACAATTCAGTGACACATAATTATTTATGAACTAATTTTATTAAACCTAATCTAAGCTTAAGCTTACGTGCATATAATATATGTATATAAAAAAAAGGTCGCCGGTTGACTCGTAAAATACATATTAGCTGTACCTACTGCAGTTTAATTGTATAATATTTTGCACGAGTCGTACGGAATTATAATAAGCAAGAAAAAAATAAAAGATTCTTTATCCTGTACTATCGGGATTATCAATGCCATTCGAGATGTCATTTCAGTTTATGAATGAATTGAACCTAGTGATTCAGGGTGCGTGATCCGAAAGATTTCGTTAGTATTTAAGACACAACCATTCAAATACAAATTGTACCACAAACCAAAATGAAATATCGATTTCGTCATACTAATATCTTTAGGAATAAAAACGAGTTGGTCTTCGTACATAGCAATGTATTGGGCAAGCACTAGCAATAGCAGTGTAAAAGCTGACCCGTTGTTAATTGTAACGACAGGTCAACTCAAGTTGGATGAATATTCAGTCGGCATGAATAATGTGAAAATTGCCGCACAGCCATCCACTGAATATGCACCGGACATCATCTCTACTGAATCATAGTACATAAAATTCAATACGTTCACTAACGTAAAACACAAACTAATAAACATTGGACACATCTTAACATAACGGTTTCCTTCGTTCTTACACAACTTTATACTTTAAATAAACACGAACACTTACTGTGGTTGTTACACAATTTTATACTGTAAGTAATATTAAGAAAATTTTAAAAACTTCAAGCTTTTTATATTAGCATTGTTTTTGACATATCGATCTGGTCAATTTCTGACGTTCATATCGATCAGATGATTTCTTCCCCGAACAGTTTGTGTTATTAAGCGAATTACCGGTGAACTACACGACAAGTATGTTACTTGCGGAAAATTTAAGAGAACCGATCTGTATATTTGTAAGACAGAATAGTTAAATCATATGTTTCAAAATTTGAACAATCAGAAAGACTAGAAATATTCTTTTCTACAGTAGCCAATAAAAGACTAAGCTAAGCGAGGCTGATTAAAAAAGACTAACATTTTTAACATAGGAACTTACTGTTCTCGATGTACTACGGAGCTGACTTTTTGTTTGGGTCGATGACTTCATATCGATGACTCGATTACGATTAAACACAATCGGCTTTATGAGTATCGTGAGATTTACTTTACTAAGTCTCGGTAGCCAATCGATTCGACACAGCGCAGAATTTGAGATGTTTCTGATTTAGTTTGCCCATTTCGTATGCGGTCACGTTTTTTATTCAATTACGTATAATTACAAATTCATTATCTACCTTCATAGAATTTAACAGGGTACGGCAAGAAAAACAGTAGAAAGTACTAAAAGAGGTTGTTTCTTTTGTTGGTTGTCAACTAAATTACCTTGATACCAGATGAATTAGAGTCTAAAGTGTCTAGATGAATTAGAGTCTAAAAGTCTAAAAATGACTATAATTGTGCTCAATCAATGGGTCTTGTTAATTTAATGCATAGACTGAATGTCCTATGTGTCCTAGTGTCCTAGAATGTGTCCTAGTAACATTTATGAACACATTTCATTCGAATATAATCAGATATCACAGTTTTATTATTAAGTTCTGCAATGAGTGGATTAAAAGTGCACGTGTAACCAAAGTTCCATTAAAAATACTTTTTAGTAAATTGTGTTATCAGACTGACATGATTTAGCCATTTACAGAGTTATAAGCGATAGATAATATAATATCATGGTATTTCATATTTCACTATTGATAACTTGTAGTATAATTACAATAGTAGTAAGACCTAGGTCGTGAATCGTTGGATTATTTAACATAGGTTTTTTATTAGAAATCTCTAGTAGTGGCTCGGAGCCTGGATCTGTGCCCGGTGTATAACAATAGGCTTAACACCTGTTCCAAAACGAGCCTGTCTACACCTTAAGGTATTAGATATAGGCGCGATGTTACATTATAAGTGAATGTTTGTCGGTCCTTCCTAATAACATTTTTAAATAACTGTAGTTATATTGTGGCAACTTAGTTTAGGAGATAGCGTGAATAGACTTGGTGCGAAAGAGTTTAAGCTATGTAGATTATTTTTTAAATTGTCGCATAAAGACACATAAGGGATGAAAGATTGCGCGGGACTAATTTAGGTATCCGCATGCACAAGTCGCGGTTAATAACCAGTTTATACTAAGCCCACATTTCATTTCCATTGTTGCTGTCTCGTATTGGTACTAAGCGGATTTAAGGTTTTTTTTTTGATTCTCAGTTCCGGTGGTCCAACTGATATTTGACGTTGGATCATATTAAATGCCTACATTGTTTCTGAGTACCACAGTCCACTATTCTGTTAGTGGAGGTTGTCATAACTCAAACAGTACAAGGCGTTAACATAATCAATGCTAGAAGCGAGGAATTCATTAAGTAGAGATTAGATAAACTCCGTGCTTATGCAATGCGGTGCGGTGGACAGGAGATCGGGATCGGCCGCGCCTATCGATCCCATGCTAATTGGACTCGTATACCGCGGAACGGCATCGTATCGTCGCCGCATTCCGCCAGACCGCCACACGTCCAAGGAGATACAGCGAAATTTATTGCACAAACAATTTATATAATTGACGTGCGACAAAAAAGCGAGAGTGCACACCCATCCGACGCAGAATTCAGCCCGTAATTACACTTCGTCACAGCGGTGATTTTTCATAGGTATTTTTATCAGGTGGCAATTAAATTTCGCTGGACGTCTCCAAGGATGCGTCCTCGGATGGAATTATGAGAGGAATGTCAATTTCGAGATATTTTGCTAGTCGTTTAGCGGACGATTGAGAAAAAGCGAGGTCGCCGAGAGGGGAGGCCTGGGAACAGGTCCGCCCCGCGTGGATGCCGCGCACGCCGCGCTTTTTCTACAGCGTACGGTACGCTGTCGATAGGACAGCTCGGTCGCGACACTCGACCGTCATTATAAATCTGTGGCGGTGAGCTCAGAGCCGAGCATTCCGCGCGCTCTTCTCGCGTTATGCTCTGTAATTATCACAAAACGCAACCCCGACTCGCAAATATGTCGTTGGAAACGAGGGACATGACATTCTCATCACCGAACGCTGCCTTTTTTCTAGCGTTTCTGGCCTCGAAATATGTTCAGCAACGAGCCACTCCCACGACATCCGTCTGCGATTATATTGGGGGCTTCATGACCGTGCGAGCTTTTTGCGGACGCTGCCACGAGCGGCCGGGGAATGTCGGTATTCGTGTCCACTGAATAATTCAGCGAAATTGTCAATCGATCAATAAAACCGATGGAATCAAATTGATTCACACTTGAACGTTGTACGGCTTCCATAACGTGTCGATGGGGATGTGTTTTTGCAGCGTCAAAATGCTTGAGAGTCGTTCCGCCATTCACGTCAAGTCAATCACTGGGCACGTGCGCTCTGCAAGCGTCTCATGGAAATGTTGGCCCGGCTTTTCTTGGATTGGATAATTGACGAGTAGATTCACATAAACAGGTGCTCGAGTACAGTAGGTGTAACCGCATAACCAGTTTCGTAGGAAATGCGATTAAAAGTCGAGTCACAGAGCCACGAGGGTAAACCAGATATGAATGCTCTTATTATATTCGTTCATAATGCAATGTTGAAGTAATTTCTCGTAAATTGTATTTATTAATTTCATATTTATCTATCATTCAAGTTATAATTGCAATAAAATAAATTGAATCATTTTTTTTTATTCGATTAAAACATTCGAATAAAGCATTAATGATTGTATAGATACTATCTATCAAGGTTATTCAAATGCAACGGCCATTGACGACAGAAATATAAAATAAAATATAAAGTGTCATTTTTGACTGAAAAACATTCAGCAAATCAGACAGAAACCTATAAAGAAAATACTGTAAATAGATTAGAGATTTAAACGAAATATTATAAACAAGCTATAAATTAAACTCCATAACCACCATCATCATGGATCCCGTAATGATAGTCCATTATTGCACCTTCGCAGTCGTGTTCTATATGATTTTCTTGTACGAGAACGAAGAAACATCATATTACCAAGAAGCAATATTTAAATAATTACATTAAGAAGCTCAAGAAAAGAACAAATGTTGAAAACAAATCATCATCATGGAAACAAACAAATATTTCATTACCTACATTTAATGGTAAAAACAATATGGTTGTATTAACACGTACATGTAACAATTAATTGTGTTATTTCTGTAGGTAGGTAGTGTTTGCACGTAACACAGTGTAGTTCAGCACAATATATGCATGTATGTACATAGGCTATGTACATAGGTAAGCTCAATTCACCAGATACAGTTAAACGTGTGATTGCGAATGATCAATTTCAACTGAACACGTCTATAATCTGCCCTGATTGTAACATCGGTAACAGCAATAACTATTTTAACATACAAACATGTTGTGGAAACAGGGGGCACTCTTGCTATATGGTGTCTTGTCTGTAAATGTTGTTGAGTCTACGTACTGGAAGAGCTTTTCTACATCATGATGAAACCATATGCCGGTAACCCTCCTACAACACAGCATCCTATATAACATGCAACACAGCATCCTATATAACACGGTTTCGCTACAACACATTAAGAAAACTGCAAAAACCTTTGTACTCTGACTAAATAAGATAGAAAAATATTTCCATATAAACTCGAATAATGAATATGTTTTAAGACGCTAAAATAATGGGTCTCTGGGTGTCATACAACACGGTTTCACACAACACGGCATTTTCGAGGAACCTAACTACCGTGTTATAGGTAACCCTACCTGTATATCACAACGACGCAATTACGATGACGTCTCTGACTTTGGTTGTACCTCAGTTGCGTGAATCGGTAGTAAATCTAAATCAACTCTAACTTAAAATACACTGTAGCCTTCTTTTTCTCTTTTCTTAACAAGATCTTAACAACATCAGACAATTCAAAAGCGTTCTAATTCAAAATTGTTCAATTGCGTTCTATAATTACAAAGTATTGATATAATTCCACAATGACATAATAACCATATCATTCACATATTAATTCTCAATACCTCTTTAATGCATTAATGATGGCATTTCAGTGCGTAACCAATTACAACATTAATCAATTGCAATAGCGACATAAATTATATCGTTATATCAATACAAAACAAAGTGCGAATGCCTCGGGACACGTCAAATCGC
>DWME01003727.1:0-17626 GCA_018244795.1 Parelbella ahira ahira
AATTCTAAATTAGAAAAATCCAGCAGTACCCGACCCGGGATTCGTACCCAGAGCCTTCCGATCGGCAGTCGCGCTCGCAACTTAAAGCAAGTTTTTTTTTAATGTAAGTTTTTTTTTTCAAATCCTGTCTCTGGCGAGCTTCTTGTATTCATCACTTTTAGTGCATGCACGCCATTATCATGCAATAAATATCTAACATTTACGTCTGAAAAAAAAAATTCATCGTGATAGCATTAATTTTCTACTGCCGTTTTGTACCACATCCGTTGAAGAAACAGGATCAGAAACGGTCGCAAATAAAACTTAAACGTTTACGAAACTTATCACACTCTCCTCCAACTCAATCTTGTCCGGGTCACGTTAATAAAACACAATTCTGTAAGTCTGTACGTGGATTAGAAAGATGGCTTAACAAATTTGTTGGCCAAATAAAGGGACGTCAACCGCTAAGCATGATCTACACATGCTCTCACTCCATCGCACCAGATCACAAACCATATACCATCCAGAGCAAAATGAACACAAAAACGATGTGAGTAAAATGCAATTTCCCATGCGCATCGATTGGGAGCAACGGCACTTTAAGTGGATTTGCAAGCCTACGGTCTCAAAGCGATAATTCCCTTAAAGAAACATACACGCCGCTAATATCATGTAGGACAGTCGTTTTACAATAATATTATTTGTAAAGTAACATTATAGTTATTAACATGTGGATTTGTTATTACATTTTGATGTAAGTAAACGTTTTTGCTAACTCTACAATAGCGGCGACACTCTTAATTCGCTGTGTCACGACATTTTGTGTGATAGGCTATCAGACACTAGACTTCTAAGTCTCCCAATGTTTGTTGTATTATTGTTAAAAAATCGCATTTATTCAATATATTACAACTTTAGTCTTTATTGTTGTAATCCCTTTTCTTTATTTATATCTTACTTTATCTATAAGTCAATTTATTGTTTAATAATTACATGTATGTATAGTTAATATTCAGATGTCAACGTTCAAAAACAGTCAATGAATTCTCCCAGTACCTATGTATGACATTTGTAATTGATAATTTTTCGCTAATTTAGTTATTAGTTAGTATGTAAAGTAACAATGACCGGATTACGCTGTGTGATCTATAAATTTTTTCAACCCTAAACCAATTTTTCAAATCCATGTTCCACCAGTAATATTCGTAACCCAAATAATATGACGAAATCGTACTGTGTTTCGTTACTTATCTCTTCGCGAAACACGTCTGTTCTGTAACGAGTTTCACCTTACTTTTACCAATGTTTCTTTTTCAGCGGATACGTGTTTCACACAACATTGGATATACACGCAAACGCTAATAGAAGGCAACGGCGTTATCTTCTGTTTACGAAAGGCACGCAATGGGGCGTAAGTGATATTTTTTAAAACTTTTCTCTCCGTGCTCACAGTAAGCAACCTACGTGCGCGCCAATAGAGTTCGGTAAAGAAACAAATTTAAAACTTATTAAAGACTATTTAGGTTTCTTTTAAGGCACACTTAAGTAAAGTATTGTAAATAATTTTTATTGGTATTCACTGCCTCGTTGGTCGAGCGGTTGCAAGCGCGACTGCTGATGGGGAGGTCCCGCGTTCAAATCCCAACTCGACTACTATTAGTTTTTTCTAATTTAGAATTTCTAGTAGTGACTCGGAGTCTGGAACCGGGTTGTACTACACTCCTCTCACTCCTCTACTACCTCTTCGGGGATTTTATGCGGAATTTTACGATACTGTATTACAATATCAGTATATCATATATACATTTCAGGTATTTGCAACGGTATCAGTGCCATTAGAACCTCCAGAGACAACAGTCAGCATGGCTTGGTTTTTCGAAGCTAATTACTACGCCGTGGACAACGCGACTTACCTTGACGCTTTACTTGGAGACATAGAAGTGTGTAATGATTGCTTCATATAAAATATTCATAATCTAACTGTTTCAATTTTGGCTTTTCTTTCCGAGGTTTAGAAAAGGTTTTGTCTTGGAATGGACACCCAAAGGCTGATGGTGATGCCGATTATGATGATAATGATGATGATCCGAAGGTGTGAGGTTCGAATCCCCGACACGCACCGAAAACGTTGCGAAGTCAGTGGTGAAGTGCAGCTTAGTATTGAAGTGCTTTAGAATTAAATATCACTCCTCATAAAGACGAAGCAAAACATCGTTACGAAAGCCGTACGCTTGAGAGTCCATAATTTTCTCCCAGACGTGTGAAGATTACTAACTTGCACTAAGAATATAGCCTTGAGTTCTTAGTCTTATGATCTTAATATTATAAGATGTGAATAAACTTTAAGATATCAGTTGGCGAATGCAGTGTAACAAAAGGACTTTACAGACGGTCCTTAAGTATCAAAATGTATATATATACATATAACAACCTAACATCACTGTAATCCTCGAAAAGGTAGGCAGAGGAGTGTAGTACACTCCCACGTTTCACCAGTTACGTTTAAGTCCCATGGAATGGGTGGTGAGCCTGTTGACATACACGGACACTAGGAAATGTACATATGTATGTACATATGTTCATACTAGATCTTGGTATTAGAACAGTACCTTTATAAATACTAAAATTTTTATAGTACATTCTGTTTGTAGGTACCGAGTGTTCGAAAAAAACGCGGCACATTAAACAACGAGTTAACGCGGCGATATCTCTACATCTTTATAGAGTCTATGCTGGCCAAGTAAGTTAGATTATCTATTATTGTGCGTTTTAAGAATATTACGAGCTGCGTGCACATCTTAGAGTTCTAATTATTTTCAGTAAGTGTGGCAAGCCTTGCTCTTAAGCACCTCAGCCGTTATCCAACACTGGAACGAAGAGGGAGTCGATGATTATAATACGCTTTTAATATTTACATATATCTTCAATTATATTATGTACATTGACTTATTGTATAATTGCTTGGATTTATTTTTATTTAATAACAAAACAAAATAACTTTAATAATCATTCAGCATCACACAGAAAGATGACTGCAGAAGTTTCGATAATAAACGTAACGCAACATCACGTTCGTAATCCCCGTAGGGGTAGGCAGAGGAGTGTAGCACTGTCCCGCGTTTCACCAGTTACGTTTACGTCCCATGGATAGGTGGTATGCCTATTGCCACTCACCGGGCCCAAACTCTGAATCACTATTAATAAATAATAAACATTACAGTAATATAAAATTTAAACAAAAAGAACAATACAAATACTGGTTTTCCTGACGTCGAAAATATAGAGTTGCGTGGCTTTTACTCATTCGAAACATGTAACGACTGTTCTATTATTTACATATTTTTCTACTGGATTGCTATGTTCGCAGTTTTATATCAATATTTGACTTTAATTTAAACTAGGGTTGCCCTAACCTTACCTAAATAGACATTTCATTATCATCATCAGCCTATCCCAGTCCACTGCTGGACATAGACCTCCCTCAATGGGCGCCATCGCGCCCTGTCCTCGGCTTGTCGCATCCAGCATCTGCCTGCAAACTTTCGCAGATCGTCAGCCATTATTTTATCTGGACTAAAGTTTATTTGAAATATTTTTAAGAACCTCGTCAGTGCTCGTACTAGTTCGATGTTATAAAAAATGATAATCCCTTTGCTTTTTATACACATCCCTATGAACGTCGAAATCATTGGCGAGCGGACTTTATTTTGGACAGCCCTGATTTAAAACAATTATTTATATTTACCTACCGTGAGCGGGTTTTATTTTATGGACTGAAATATTGAACCACGGCATTGCCGCGTTGCGTCTATTGACCATTAATACCAATCATAATTATTTACATGCTTATCTTTCTAAATGAAATTGACAATTGTTAAATCGAGCAAATATTGATAGGACAATTCTTCGCGAAGCTCAAATTATTATGTTCTTAACATCAAAATTGATGGAACAAAGAGATATGTTTTAACCTACGACTGCTATAATTGTCTATTATCCATTACAACGGTTTATAGCATTTATATTATGCTTAAAGTGGCTATCTAAAATTTTAGCAGGCAATATTAAAAATGATACACGCGGGGGATCATGGGATTTTAAACTTTAAGCTGAGCAGAATTTGTCATAGCTAAAGGTTACATTTGCTTGCAGACACGGCTATCATGGACGCCCCTGCTTGCTACGGGCCATTTGCGAGAGCAGCACCTCACATTTCTTGCATAATGGCGTCCTAGGCGACATACTTCATCTCATTCTCACGTAAGTTGGTACATACAATGAGTTTGAACCCAACTATGACTTTAATAGTTCTTTGGTGTCTGTTTGGGATGTATTTTATGAAACTTCACCTGCAAACATACTGCAATTATACTGCACTAAATTTCCGTCTCTGTATTTTGCACGTTTAATTCTGAAGGCGTCTGTCGTTAGCGTCAGATCTTTTTACGCTATCGCTCAATGGCAAACCGGCAACTTCAAAACACAGCTCCTCATTAAATTTCTTATCGAGATTTACGAATTAAGTTTCGAATATTTCATATTTTTTTCTTTAGCGTTCCTTGCTATATATTCCACGTAATTCCGTTGCGTGTCTGTTTAAACAAACATAAAAAAAAACATCCGACGAGACTTGACGATGCATCAAAAAAAAAAACTGACATACACTTACAAAAAGTATGGACTTCCCTTTAATAAGTAATAAAGTACAGAAAATCTAGTATAATAATAGCACACTTTGAAACGAATTTATTTCCAGTAGAGGAACTGTAAACGCTCATAAGATGATGACGATGTTCATACGTTTTACAACTTCATTTGCAGGCCATCAACGTCAAGAGAAGAAACAGATTTAGACGATTGTTACTACGAAGCTGAATATTTCGGCTTGGAAAATAACTGCGGATATTACGACATATATTGTCCAATGAATCCTTTCGATTTTATATCGGTGCATGTGAAAAATTAAACGAGATTTCAATTCCATTTTACAATAAATTTTAAAGTATGGAAAAGTAATGATTTATACTTATATATTTGTTTACCCTTTCAACCTAACCTCACTTAATTATACAAATTAATTTTGATATCCACAATAGCCATACTCGTAGTTGGGAGATTGTTACAGAAACGAAGCGCTGACTCATACTTAAGCATAAGAACTACGAAATAGAATCTCTAACCAGCTTACAATTTGATTATAAGTGTAGGCAACTTATTCTGTTATAGTACTACGATTATTAATGTTATATAGTCCCGCCACGTCCCTAAAGGGGTAAGTAGAACACATACCCATATCATCGCCAATTCCTAAAGCAAAATAATGGGAATTCTGGAGAATCCAGGCTGAAATCGTTGTCACAGGAGATAGACTTCAAACCAGCGGTATATAAAGTGTCGTAACCAATATAACTAACAAAATTCATATTTTAATGTAACAGGGTTCAATCAAATAAAGATATGAGAACTACAGAATTATCGTGACGACTTCAGCTGTTCTTTACGTACTATTCTTTTGGATACCAATGTAAACCATGATTTATTCACATCCGTTTACAACTGGCCTAAAAAAAGAAAAATGTCTAACTGCTAATATTTTATATTATTTAAATGAGTTATTTCAAGTACCTAGTGGGTCTAATTACTAGACCGTCAACGATATGACATGGAATAGCTGGCGAGCATGTTGCCGTACACCAGGCACAGATCGTGATTGTGAATCTACTATAAAATCTAATTTAGAAAAATCCAATAGTACCCCAACCGGGAATCGAGCTCAGGACCCAGGAAGCGGAACAGTCTCCGCCGCGACCTGGCTACGCACGGCGGGAGCTCATGAAGAAGGACCTCGTACAGGTCCGAAACTAGTCGGGCTATCCCTAAAAACACACATGAGTTAAGTCGGTACATACACATATAATCGTATGTATAAATATTCACGAATCATTTAATAATAAAACATACATTATTACTACGTCACAAATAAGCACCCCGCCTTAGTTTTTCTTTTGCAATTCGAAAATATAATAATTCACTGTATCCGCTACGCAGAAGCTGCTACATAGCAAACAGAAGCTGTTCGCAGTAAACAATTTCCACTGCAGTTGCAAAGTAAACAGCTGATTGCAGCAATCATTAACGACCGCACAGCAATACTTGTTTGCGATTGATAAACAACGCGGCATTCTGTATAGAAGCGCGAATAAATTAATTATAATTGTGTGTATTTGTTATCATGTTGTAATATTTTATTTAATTATCTATTTCTAAGCAAAAACTGTTACAATTGATATTTTCGTAAACAGTGGAAATAGTATAAACTATGTCGCCACTGTTTACGCCCACCTCGGAGTACAGACTAGATTAGCACAATTATTTGTTCTATGGCTGGATATAACAATATACATAAAGTTTATATTTATATATATACTTACTTTAGGATCAGACGGTCATGTGTGGAGAAGTCCCGAAATGTACCATCGCACATGATCACCAAAGAGGTAGGTTACATCAGCATCATTTACGTCCCACCATGGAGCCACCACAGATCCAGACTCCGAGCTACTACTAGAAAATCTAAGGGAAACAATCCCTTATTATAAAGAAAAAATGCAAAAATACCCAAACCTGAAATCGAACCCAGCACGTCTCGATCAGGAGTTCCCTAGTAACCACTAGGCTAACGAAGCAGTCAACGTATAAAACTAAGTAAATAAATTAAAAGTAAAAAAGTACCACTTTTTGTACTAAACTGTTGTCCTCTGAACTGTATTTTCGATTCAGCGGGTATTCGTAATATTGCACTCACGCGATAAAATGGCCGCTAAAACAAGCAGCGAAGACCTGCCACAGTTGATCGAGGCATGTAATTAACCGTGCTGTTTTTGTTCGCAATATTGACATTTTTCTACGAGAGCTAACTGATTTAGTATGTCAGTGACGTAATGATTGCAAAATAAGTGTCTGTGCAAAGATTTAACGTAAGTGTATTTAAATCATGCTCGGTTTTTCTAATAGAGTATGAATTTGAATTTGGCAAATAGTGCGCTGATAAAAACTGGTAACTGGTTAAATCTTCTATTGTGTGAGTGAGTGCGTGCTTGCGTGCGCGTACATGCGTGCGTGTAAACGTGCGTGCATATATGCGTGCGTGAGTGCGTGCTTTTAATGGCGAAAATGTTAAAAAGGTACAAGAATCTAAATAAATGCAATAGTATAAGAACAAAGTCCTACTATATTAACAAAAAATTGCTGGATAATACCGGCAACGCGTTTAGCCCATTTATCAGACATAACCTGTTTGTCTATTTATCAGTAGGTATATGCAATAAAAATACCTAAATAAGTACCTTCAATAAAATGTAAGCCATCATCATATTTGTATGCCTCATACAAAAATTTCCTCGATTACATTGTCAAGATTCATCATTTGTCAAGATTTTTCTCATTTCGCGGGCGTAATGATAATCTGTGGCTTCTGCACATTTCGAGAATGTAATGGAATATTAATTTGTACTTATTTATATATCAGTATACAAAATCGGATCTTTAATTATATGCACAATGCTTAAAACAGATTATATATATTAAACGTTATTAAATAATAATATGCACTACAATTAACTACAATTATTATAACGTTGGAATACTCCCGTGTACAACATATTTCCAACCCCATATATTTTGAAAGAATTATCCGACCAAGAAAAGGAAGACACAAAAAGAGTAATTTAGTAATTTAATAAGACAGTTATCAGAGCAAGATGTCCTACTTGCAACTTTGTACGAGGGTTTGAAAAAATTTAACTACTGTACGAATAAAATAAATTAAAATACGAGTCTACTACACTCTTCTGCCTATCTCTTCAGGGATTACAGGCGTGATGTTACGTTTACTACGAAACCAATCTGCACAGCACATTCTGGACAATGCGACCAATACTTTCAACGCGATTTCGTCTCTTCGACGAAGAAGGATATCAATATTCCAGATAAAATCATATACCTACATAATTATATGGTTACATATACCTACTTATCCATAGTTAGGAGTCTATTGTGAAATTCCTCCCAAAGCATTAACCTGAAATAAGAGATAACTTCGAAATAATAACCCTCTAAATATAAGAGGAGACCCATGTTCGAAACCATATAAATGGGTCGCTTTTTATTACTTTTTTTTAATAAAATGTATAAGGATCTTTACACCAGATTTCTCCTAGCGTACGTAGACACATGCAAATTGAAATTCCAGAACAATTATCACTAAATCTGAGCCGTCGTGATCTTGTTGCTACGGTCAGCTTGTTCTCACATAACGGGACTGCCAGTTGCTGTTCATATAACAAATTGTTTTGCAATCTTTGAAATTACACAATTTTTATTCCATATTGAAAAAAAACAGTTATATTTAAACTATATGATTGTTGTGGCCATTTTAATACATATTTTTCATCATTTGACTTTTGAGTTGTGTCTGTCTACCTTGATTGTAGTCGGCACACCTAAATCGGTCTCGTAGATTAGATTCATATATTATCTTTGAGCCAAGTTCAAATATTATCATTGTGCACTCTTTTATCATTCCGCCGCTGGACACAGTCTCCTCACAGAATGAAAAAATTCAAGGTCAATACCACGCTGGCTAAATGGGCGTTGTCAGCCTTCAAACCGACACATTATGGAGAAGAACATTATGGAGATTTCTAACATGTGCAGATAAATATCCTCAAGATCTATTACCTCACCACTATAGCAAGAGATATTTAATATTAAAACGAACATTTTTAAAAGGAGGTGCGGGCGAGGATTTGTATCCAGGACTTTCATCATTAAAAAATACACATTCCTGAGGGATAGAAACATTTCTTTTATTATCAAGAATAAAGAAATAAATACAAAGAAAAAATGATCAAATCATTGCATATTCGATGGTCTTCGACCATGCATTTAAAGAGATCAACGCGAGCGTAACCACGATGAAATCTACTAATATAAAATCGACGCACTGTGGTTTAGCGCGCAAACGGTAATTCCCTTCGGTCAACTGTTCAGTCGCGTTAACAAATCGGTGCGCATTCAAAAAAAGTCGTCCGTCTTTACGTACATATTGTTCGTTTGATTTGTGTGTGTTTGCTAAACAATCAGTATGAAGCTGAGAGGAACTGTGCTAGCTTTGTAAGTATTTAAGTCTGTTTCTTTGTTTTGTTTAGTTTCACTATAGTGCTGAATAACGTTCTGTGACAATTATTGTGAATTCAATTAATAGTTTAATATAGTGCAGACTAACGTTTGATACGACATTTGCATCTAAGTATTTTGGATTGCTTTAAATTTTGTCATCCAATATACTATATCGTCCCGTTTATGACTGTTTTTATTCTTATTAGATAAATATTGTTGTTTTAAAGCAACAAATATTTTCATCAAAATTCGACATTCTTCTTCTCTTTCTAAATTCACAAATATTTTTGTAGAGATTAACTTACGTGATCTATATGTTTACCTTCTGTTATGAGACGAAAGCATTTGAATATAATTTATAAGGTTTTTCTTAATACATACATACATATCTTCACGCCAGGTCCCTTACGGGATAGATTGGTAGGGTTTTCTTAATAAATATATGTATACCGCTATTCTCTAAATGTGTTATATTATCGATTCCAGTGTTTTCATATTAACAACATCGTTCAGCAGAGGTGACGTCGCAAAAAGAGCTTTGATATTTCCCCCGACAAGTTTATACGGAGTAAGTATCCATTAGTGAAATAAATATATGAATTCTGTAATAATTGGAACATGTTTTGTTAATATCTTGGGACATCGTCGTACTCGGCCATGTGATTACAATGCCGGCAGCGCCTGTATTGTAAATAGGCTCATAAAACGTAACATCACGCCTATAATCCCTGAAGAAGTAGACAGAGGGTTATAGTGTACTCCCATAGCACTTAAACTAAAAAATTTAAATAAACGTATAAAGTTATATAGATTCTTATAATTCAAATGAATTTAAACATTAAATATTCATCAAATAGACTGCTTTATTATATATACAGTTGAATATATTATATTTATCTCTTAAACTACGCTCATAAATTTTTCTTAATTAATTTAGTGTTCATTAATATAAAATATTCATGCGGGGTGCCCTTCATTCCAGTTTAAAAGTCTGCGTGTGCCACAACTTTACGTTAAATAATTTATTTCTTTTAAGTTATAACTTCAGTCGACTGACCCATCGGTCCAGCGGTTAGTGAACGTGACTGCTGAGCTGGGGATTCGAGTTTGATTTCCACTGAGGATCAATCGTTATACGTAGTCAGGGCCAGAGGACAGGGCGCGATGGCACTCATTGGGGGAGGCCTATGTTCAGCAGTGGACTGAGATAGGCTGATGATGATGAGGGTAAATATTTGTAAGATGAGCATTAATATTCTGTATCTGGGATATGACAAAAGTGCCTACTTAAGTGTGTATATATTAAAATGTATAACATAAATTTGTGTTTACCATCATCAGCAGCCTCTCCAAGTCGACCGCTGGACATTAGCTCTCTCTGTGACTTACCCGCAATCTCCACGCTGGAAACGCGGTTTGTGTAGTTTATCAGCCGTGTGGTTACACATAACACTACTCTACTTTGAAATCTGATGGCAGTGTATAGAGATGTCTCAAGTTTATTATTTATTAATTTAATATGTAATTCATTTATTATTCAAAAAAATACTGTTCAATTAATCTCTCGTTCAATAAATCTATTGTTCAATTAATCTATTGTTCAATTAAAATATAATTCAATTAATATAATATTTATTTTATCATGATTCCAGACATTCGTAGCAATAGCTGTACCTCTGGACATCCCGGATAAAAACGTGTTCGTGTCCTATAACTTCGAGTCGAACTACAGCGTCGTGACTAACATCACAGAAATTGACGAAGTGATCTTCCCGAATTTACCGGTAGGCTCATTATTTTATGTGACATCGGAACAATTTCACTAAACTATTTAGTTGACACAAACATTAATAATGCAGTGATAGCCTAATGGTTAAGAATTCAGCCTCTCTTTTTATAATCAGTGGGTAATTCTCATATTATTGATATACGAGTATCTTGAAAATAACTTTAATTTCTTAGAAAAGAAACGTCAGATTTCAATATTAGAATTTGAGTTTCTTTATCTCGAGGTTAGTAATTGAATATACCTCATGTCATTGTTAAGAATTTATATATGCTGAGAAACACTAAAAATAAGCGATTTCATAAGGATTCCTTTTTATTTCAACGTATAGAAAGAACATAAACGTAACATCACGCCTGTAATCCCCGAAGAGGTAGGCAGAGGAGTGGAGTACACTCCTACGTTTCACCAGTTACGTTTACGTCCACGGAATAGGTGGCGAGCCTATTGCCATGCACAGGGCACAGGTCCAGACTCCGAGTCACTACGTATAGAAAGAACCTTAAAAATAGGACATTATATTTTGTACTTCATACTTTAAAATAAAATTAGCTCAGAGAACTCAACTATATTTGGTCTTAAATGAAACAAACCTTTAAAAATTTCAGATTGTTTCATCCCGACACAGTCGCAGTATAACAAGAGAATTGGCTTACACGGTGCTCGAGACGAGATTTAAAGAGTAAGTTCAAAGGATTATAAGTCACAAAAGTCTGTCTAAACTTCAGATGTTCTTCGAGTTGACCGCAAATTTGTAGACAAAGTTCTATGTTCCATGCTACGAGGACAACTATTAGAAAATTCTAGAAGTTTCGTTGCGTCTTAATAAATGTCTCTGATACTTTGTACGTTTTCGAGTTACGATACTTTCCTCTACGAGATACAAGATGTTTTAAGAACTATAAATAACTAATATTTAAAAGGTTGAGGAAATAATTAGATTATAATATCGGTATTGTTGCCTAAGAACATAATGGAAACACCTTCTTTTAATTACACTGAGAGAAAACCACATAAGTAGTTTCCGTAATTGAAGGCAAATAATTCATACACCAATTATATGTTATATTATAATTCGGTAATTATTGTTTAAACATATTATATATAACAACATGATCATGTTATTATTTTATTTTTATAGATACTTATTTTAGAAGTTGTTAAAATTAATACGTCTTAAACTGAAACTTACAAGGTGTACTTCATAGATATTAACGGTATTCCCTCCCAGTCGGTCCCGGGTGAGGTACAGAGCATGTGATAAGTGCATACTTAACTAAAATCCCATATTTATGTGCTTAATGTAATGCAATCACAGCGATTCGGTTCTCTTTATACCTCCACTCCATTTTAATATCGAAAATACGAAAACACAATGAACAATCGTATAAAACTGTCGGATTCCAAATTCAAAAGTAATATTTTGTTCTTTCTTTAATTGTAACAATATTTATGGCAAGACATACATACAATATGAAATGTTATGTAAATAAATAGGAGCTTCGGGGAGATAGAGGGGTAATAATATGTTAGATACTTTAAATATTAATATTTGTGACAACTCATTACAGAAATGGCATGAACGGCAAGGAGTGCATGTTGCGTAATATTTGCGAAGCGGCCGAGACCCCGCTGCATCACAACGGTCTATTGGGACACATCATGCACATTATATTTACGTAAGTACTCCAGAAGTACCGCAACACTATATCAGGTGCCGTATCTCATATCTAGCATGTAACGAGGTCGTAATTTATAACAGCTCATGGAAATTTTCTAATAGAGTACATAGTTATAGGAACAGTTAAATCTTTAGAGGTGTGCCTGGCCGTAAATAATTTAGTTTTGGTTGGTAATCTACTTTGGTTGGTTTGGTTAAGGCCTTGTTAGTTGAATGGTTGCAAACGCGACTGCCGATCGGGAGGTCCTGGGTACAAATCCCGGGTCTGGTACTATTGGAATTTTATAGTATAAAATTACTACTAATGACTCGGAGCCTGGATCTATGCCCAATGTATGGCAATAGGCTCATCACCTATTCCATGGGACTTAAACGTAACTGCTGAAACATGGGAGTGTACTACACTTCTCTGTTTACCCCTTGGGGATTACGGGTGTGATGTTACGTTTTAACCAATATCACACGCAAGGTGTACTGAAACAGTCTGGTAGAATATGCTAACAATCTCACCAGTTGAGTAAAAACCCAGACGATAAGAAACTAAAGCGAATGCTTCAAGCAATAAGAAAAAAAATTGTCATGATAAGAGTTCCGTCGACGTATTTTTCAATGTAATAATTTATGTACTTACCGTGCATGTGTGCACATTTCAGACCATCGGCTTCCAAAGAAGAGGGCTTAGACGACGCGTACTACGAAGCTGAGGCAGATGGGCAGAGAGGCGATTGTGATAAATATATGGATTTGTGTCCTTTTAGCTTATTTGATCTAATTACCAGACTAGTTGAGATAAGGCATTAAAGTATATAATAATATACACTTCTTTGTATCCAAGTGCTACTATACTGGGGATTTTGGCTTTGACCCGTCGATATGACTTCAAAAATTCTATAAATTATTCATACTGACGTATTTGCTTAAGACAATTGTTGGAAAGACATTCGATTCTGAACTGATGAAAAGCCCGTACTTACATTTGTAGTTTTTTTTAAATATCCATAAAACATTAGGTGTAGCAGATAAAATACTTTAAACGAAAATTCTAAATCAGTGGGAGGGACGTTTGTTTCTCATTTTTATTTCGTTTACACATTTACAATAGCTGTTCACAAAGCAAATTTACATAGTGATCACTTTTGATTATAATTAGTGGCCTACTAGTATTCGAAATTCGATCGTATTTCAAAAATAAATCAGTTTGAGCGTTGTCTAGGTTCTAATGTCAAAAATTAGGCTTATAAATATTTCCTCTATGCTACTCATTGACAACACTCCTTCTTATGTCTGTCATTGATAACGGGAACGTAAATAATAAATGGTTTATCATTCTCAATTTAAGGTTTGCAATGTATTTGTAATAAATATTACATATATAGACCAAAACAAGCAAACGTATATTGAATAGATTAGCATCGATATAAAGATATTTGTTTTTGAAATGAAACCACGTTACATGGATATGACAATTTATTAAGCTGTCAATACATATTATCATACCTTATTGCTATGTCATAATATACCTATAAAATGTCCAAAAGAACAACATGTTCTTTAACAATTCACAGCCAGTGCCTCAAACTTTTTAACATAAATTATTAAAAAAAAATATTAGTTAAAATTTTAACTTTATCATCAATAAAATTTCCTATTATACGAATCCTATACAAATTAGTAACGCTTACAATTTATTTCTAGGATGATATAAACAGTGAGTACGACTGAAAAATATGAATCGTCTCTTCTACATCTTAATCTTTTTGCCATAAGCGTCCATAGTCATTATACAATAATCATATTTTAGACAACGAAATAGATAATCTTTACAGACTTAATACTATGGCACATACAGTCGCTCATTAGAGAAGGACTATGTCCAGCAGTGGATTGAGCTAGGTTGAAAACGACGATATACAGAAAACAGATAACAAATATAACAATAAAACAAATAAAAGAATAATGATATTGTGCAATACCTTCTTTATTATAATGAGATAATATACTATAATTAATCAATAACATTGATGTTACGGTGATATTCAAAGTGACAAGTAAGTGACAGGTAAGTGACAGCTAACTGACAGGTAAGTGATAGAATAGTGACAGATAAGTCGCAGGTAAGTGACAGGTAAGTAAAAGCTTGTATAAAGGTGACTGAGTGCTAAGTTATATATCATTAAAATCTATGAAATCTATACTCTACTGTCCTAAATAACTGCTGATAATACATGATAGATATAAATAATTTTTTTAACGTACAATTAGTAGTATAGTAGACCTAATGATAAGGACCTATTACCAAAAGACATATTTCGCTCATAGAGTATATCTAATAGGGATAAGATAATGGTATCTTTTAAGAACCATTTTCAAGTACCTAGTGTTTTTGATTGTCTGCCTAACTTTCTAGTTCTAACTTTTAGACTTCTATGCGAAGGACATGAAACGAAGATGTAACTGATACTTCAATGTTTAGACATTATGTATTTCGTAATATGTATTTAACATATACTATTACAGAAACATTAAAATGAGACAATACAATAGTTCAATGAATCATACCAATTGTATTTATACCTTTGGGAAATATGAAATTGCTCTTCCTCATAGGTATCGAGGATATCTCCTGGTCCACAGGAACTCTCGTGTCGTATAACGACGGCGACTGGAAGATGATGCCGAAGGTACCCACGAAGCAAGCTATGGTGAAGAGCCACAGAAAGAACCTGTCCAGAACCATGGACATGAACTTCCAGTCTTCTACTACCTGGGGACAAAATATATTAAATCATCATCACAATAGACAAGAGTGAAGTACTAGTAAAATGTGATACATTAAAACCACATCAAATGAGAGTGTAGTGAAATGCGAGCATAACATTTAAATATCTGCTACCCTTTATCTTTCCTCTATTCCTACTAAGAACAAAATGAGCAAGGATTAGTCTCCCAATCGCCAAGTGTTCACAAATTCACACGGCTTGGAGAACGTTTTGGAAGAACATGCTGATGTCGACATTACTTCGCTATGTCTTTCTGCATCGTAGGTTAAAATGATATGCTCAATTAAATTAGAAGACTTATTTTATATGTCACTATTATATTGATACTTAAACATCTGACTGTTTGAAAAAATATACATGCTAATTTTCACAGTTGCCTCTAGGTTTTTCATAGGTTGGTTTAAGCCATCGGTCCCGCTGTTATCGCCACATCGCCCTTCACAAATCGTCTGAGCGGCTTAATAAGCTATTGCTATTCTTCGTTAAAGGCAACTCAACTCTGCCTACGCTTCCACAAAATCTAGAAAATTTTCACCATTATCCTCTTACCAAGTCCCAAAATATTAAACAAAACAAACAAAGCCAATCGGTTGAGGGACCGAAGCATAAGTCACCTGTTTTATCGTAAGCGATAAAATATCAAATGATCTAATGGCGAACGAAAAATCTTATAACACTCTACTGTCAAACTATGCATACATGCCGAGTATATAACCATAATACGTACATATAAATCAATATATGTACATATATATGCATGTACTTTATATGGTCCGTTAGTCCAATGTTTAGTATCTGAATGCTAAGTTGATATTGATTCGACTCCCAAACATGACGAGTATTTGGGTGATGTGCACCGATATTTGTACTGTACTGTATCTGAGTGGCAAAAAAATATATCCATCGAGACCCAGTAATAGATACTATCAAGACAATACTGTATACATTCAGCAACGGTAATGTACTCAGATATAGGAAAATTTTAACTTTTTGTGGTTGAGATTATCAATTGAGAATTGCTGACTAAGCGCTGATGTTAGAACTACAGCCTAATCCGCCTTCTCTTTGCAACGGTAATTTAAAAGTTTTTAAGAGGATCCTATCCAATTATGCTAAGAAGCCTATTTGACAAGCTGGCTTGTTTGCTTGTTTTGAAGGAGCTTTAATTGAACCCGTTGGCCGACAAATAAAGTTTTTTTTATAGGTGTAGTGTAGCGACAGTAGACAAGTTTTTTTTTTTTATGGAAACAAAATATCCAGCTTTGAGTACCCGACCGATACTGTAAAGTACCGTGACTGTAAAATTACTTATTATTTGAACGGCTCGTTGGCCCAGTGCTTAGTTTGGCTTTAGCAGTGGGTCGTGAGGTCTATTCCCACTCTGGAAAAATATTTACGAGATGAACACGTGTGGTTTTGTGTCAGGTAAAAAAATAAAATAATTAATTTCATTGATTAATTTGTTATTAATTTGTAATATCAGGCTCCGCATGTTAAACAGCGGCAGCTTCCCATGACAAATTTTATCTAATCTAAATTATTAAACACAGTAACAGATGAGGTGATGCTTTTTAGGAATATCGGAAATTATCTAATTGCAGAAGTAAATAGAAACCTTCACAGGTAAAAATAACAGGTGTGGAGAATAAATTGAAGAATATGGATAAGGTGGGGTGTCGTACCTGATGATGCAATTTAATTTTAATAAATATTCCCTTACATTTCAAATGACAACAACCCATAGAAGGATAACAAGATTGTCTTAAAGTGCCATTCTTATTTTTAGAAACAAAATTCATTATTAACAAAGTATATGTTTACTGGCTACACACCACTTTCCTCCAGTCTCGGGTTTCAGAGGGCATTTTTTATCATTTCCGCAATGTCCCGGGCAAAGAGTAATTGTGGGAAGCGTGTTACGGAACGATTTCCGGTCTGAGATTGCACGGGGATGATAAAGTAACAGAACTCTTCCTGTAATTGTTTCATTTAAAAAAACGACGAGTTTTTTGGGAGTGTCGAATATCCTGCTGGCCACAAATCACTATGGATGGGAGATACCCGTTATTACTTATTGCGTTGTTATCATCATCACCAGCCTACTCCCGTCCGCTGCTGGACATAGGCCTCTCCAATGGCACGTCACTAAGCTCGATCTTCAGCTCTTCGCATCCAACCACCGCCAGCCACTTTGCGCATGTCGCCACTCCACCTACC
>DWME01003728.1:0-17623 GCA_018244795.1 Parelbella ahira ahira
CACCATAGTAGAGGAGGAATACAGTAATACAACATTTTTGATATCTTGACATATTTTCTATTCTACAAATTTAAAACTTACGATTCTAAAAGGCTAACATATTTCTATAAATAACCTCTATTTTTATATTAAACAACATCAGATCATGACTCGAATAAAAAATTTATGTATTATCAATTTGTCAAATTTTATTATAACGATTTTAATTTATATAGAAATTAGTTAGAATAAGGCATTACAACTTGCGGATCTCTTGTCATATCTTACTTATCCTTCCATTATTAATGTCACATGTTTTTGGCGGGAACATAAATGTCAAAGAATTATAGATTTTTAGGTACTGGATACCCGAGGAGCCGTGTCATAAACTAATATTACAATGTTCTGTTAATGTATCAGTCAACGTTTTAAACACAGTTAAATATTTAACCAGATTGATTCAAACTCTTTGGCAGGTCCAACCGTACTTTATATATAAGCAGTCAAAAATATGCTGCTGTTTCAGAGAATGAAGTTAGCATGTCTACATCTGTACCTACAATATGTAGATTACACACAGTATATTGGGCGACAAAGCTATGTTCAGCGACATACGGGCAGGGGTGTAATTCGGCTGCCAAACTTGTTCTACCACGTTCTTCTACCAAAAAAGCTAGCTCCAATTCGACCAGTCGCTACATCCACAGCCCTCCAAACCCTTGTCGTGTTTGTCGGAGCCGTTGAGGGTTTTAACTTCTGGAAGGTAGGTGTAGAATACTTCGCAGAAAGCAGAGTCATCTCGCGGCAATTCGTAGTCAACGTGTTTTGCTGCTAGCCATGCCGCTCCCATAGCGCTCGATACGCGAAGACGTACCAATTCTAGCTCTTGCTTCACCTGAAATAAAATTCTTAGCTAATTAGAAATATACCAGATGCGGTTTTTGCGGTATTGATTTGTTCGGAACATATTATATAAAATTACAACAATTAAAACTCTTTTATTTCATGTGCTTGAAGATTCGTAAATATGTTAATGAATTGAAATTATTAAATTACGCGTAGATGTAAATAAGTCAGCCTAATTCCCCAAGGCATTTCAAATTTTACAGCAAATTATAACAACATTACTGTTCAGTGATATTTTTTATACAATTATATTATGTTATATTACATTTAAATTTTCGTAAGTAATCTTGAGTTTATTTTTGATTTTTTTTATGATATAACGTTAAAAATATATTAGAAAGGTTTTATCTAACAAGTCGTTACTCATAATATGACTATTTTTGCACTTGTTAAATAAGTTTCCGTAGTGTAGCGGTTATCACGTGTGCTTCACACGCACAAGGTCCCCGGTTCGATCCCGGGCGGAAACAGTCTTTTTTTCCTGGTAAATTATTTTTATAAATTACAAAAACATTTATTAATACATATTTCATTCTTCTTGAAATATTTCAAAAAAATATTTATTGTGAAATTATTATAGGTATCGAATAAACTAACCGTACTGTTATATTACTGTTTTTCTATTTACTACGGCATAATAGTTTTGGCAAAAATTACATTGAATAATATTTTTTTTTATAATTATATGTCATTGAGGTGCATATTATATGTAGGTTAATTCTACAATCTATTAATTGTTTCCCTCTGCAAACACTCTACTAAGACATTTAATTTAAGGTTTGATACTTCTAATTAAGGTCACCCGGTTAAAATACGGAACGTCATTCTAAAGCGGTTTCGACAACTATAGAACACATTCAATCTATATTTATACCAATAAAGCTAGCTCTACCCTGCGTCTCACTAATGCAATGTTGGCTGTGTCGCGCCTGATTTTATAGTAATAACAGATACAGTTTTCAATCGAAAACCTTGTATTCGTCCATAAAGCGTAAAAATATTGTAATATTCAGTTGATCAAAGTTATAAATAATAATATTACCTGTCTATCAGCCAATTGCTTGAGCGCGCCAGGTTTTAAAGCATCCCAACTATTCCAGACGGAACCAACGCAAACAACGCGTAGAACCTTCTCGAAGCTGTTCTCATTAGCGTGTCCGTTCTCCCCATTGGTGCTGGTTCCGTTCTGTCCGTTAGAGCTGAGCCTGTTTTCCCCACGTTTGTTCATCGCAGCCCGTTCCGCCAACGCGGCCACGTGAGCTGCTAACGCCGCCCCCGCGTCGGCAAACAGATGCTGAGACAGAACGTCTCCATCATCAGCTAATGATGATAACTTAGCTGTGAGACCTGGAAATATTGACACATTCGAAAAATTCACCGCCATCTTATGACATACTTAGGATAAGAGTTTATAATTAAAGCAAATAATATTTCTAGCAATATGATTTTGTAGGCATCCAACTACATATAATTTCTAAATTACTGTATTCAATACCTATGTCTATATATTTAAGTTTTAACGTCATTTTAATTTAATCGTTAACTTTAATTAATATTTTTCTTTTTGTTAATTTAGAATAATATATCGAATATTTACCGAATTGCCGAATTGCTCGTATTATATTTTTATCACATATTTATATAGCTTCCATGTATTTTTTCAATTTAATTTAGTACTAACATCCATCATAACAGGGTTTATTTTGCTAACGTTACTTACTACATTATCCTTGTTAGGGGACATCAGTCCAATGCTGGATACAGAACTTTTTTCCCAGCTGCATCGCGCAACTCATCGGGCTATTTATAAAAAAAAATTCTCTCCAAAAGACGCTACAAAAATCTAAATAAACGTGCTCACCAGCGAAGTGTGACTTGTCGAAGTGTTTATAAGCGTGCGGAAGTAGATCGGCTCGGTTGTCGGCGTTGAAGTGGTCCTGCACAGCTCGCCAGAGCCGGGCGGTGTCGTGCGGCGCGGCGCGTAGCCCGTCGGCGTCGTCGAACACCATCTTCACTGCGCGGTGGGCTATCCAGTACGCTGTGACAGGCGAATACAGCTTTATCGACTTCAATGCTTAAATTTTACTATTCGGGTACGGACATATCCATAGAGATATGGATCTCTACTGTGATGAAGTTTGTACATTATGAGTTACTGATTACGCTTCAGAGCGCCCTAATATAAAATAATGATATAATTGCATTCAGGACCAATCAACACGTCTGCTAATTCCGAAACTTTGTTTTAATAGTCCAGAAAAGAATTTGTTGTTGTTACAAAAAAATGGGTACCGTGCGAATTCAACCTGTACTCTTGCCCAGTAATCGGGTTGGTAGTTACCCATAGACCTGTCAGACGATCTTTTTGGCATAGTATGCTGGTTAGATAGTTTTACCCTCAAGGCCGCTAATGAATTTAATAAATCTTACCAATAGCAATAGGCACGTATTTATTTATATTCTCCAATTCACATATTTATGAAGTATTAATTGCAAATGGTTAAGAAGATTGCCTAATATTACATCGTCTTTTTAGATAATAACATGTACTTACCACCCCCTTCATCCCCTAAAAGGTATCCCCATCCTCCACAACCGTATTGTTGACCATCTGGAGTGCGCAATAATGCATTTGATCCAGTTCCTAAAGAAACAAAAATTTTATTATGAGAGATGAGTTTATATAAAAAATTTCAACTGACGCAAAAAATGAACATACCAGGCACTGAAATAACGGATCGTTTCTAAGCTAGCTCTTAACCGTTGGACGCCATATTGAATAATTTGCTTTTGAGTATCGAAATATTGTAACCAGTTACCAATTTAGCAACTGTCTTACCAGTTGTGCAAGTTTGAATAACACCCTTATACATTTCGATAATATTTGTGATTTAATTTCTCACATATTGTAGTATGTATCTGATGACAGAACTCCGATCTACTTATAATATCACCCGTAAACGAAAATATTGATGATAATGTGCGGCCATTCAGGTCAACAGTGCTAGAATCTCACATGTTTAAATTTAAATTGAAAATCTTACATCATCACAAGGTACAATACACACAATAAGCATTAAAAATATATTAATGAAAACATGTTTCTTTCTTCGGCTGTATACACTCCAAACATGAGATAGACCGAGCGAGGAAAACAAGAGCTCATAGTTGTCTTTTTGAGAATTTTTCAATCATTGCGTTAGGTAAAGTCGTTAAAAATGTAATTCTGCTTCGACAAAAACTAACATAAGACTAGTGGTGTGTGAATCAACAGTAGACTATACTAATCTCTTTACCACCGTGGACCTAACAACAAAAAAGGAATAGGTACGACACGTAACCAATACTGGGGAGCTATAAATGTTCTCCGCCTCAACAAGCCGTAACCGGCCAGAGTTAAAGGGACAAACAAACATCGGAACGGAAATTAATTGTTAAGCACTTGTGCCGTATTTACCAATACCCCTAATAGCCGTCGACCCCTGGATGTCAAGGAGAGGGGTTATCTAGCGACCTAGTATTGAGCGCGTCCTCATTTAAACCAACTGCTCACATCCTTCGGCGTTACTATAAATATGCTTCCTTTAATTTTTTAATGTTACAAGCACTTAAGGATCGTCTGACCTCGAGCACTATTCTAGTGCTGCTAATGACCAGATCGGACATCAGTAATCTTCTAGAATATCTTACGTCACGTGCTCAGTGTGCTCTTCTGGAATATAAATATGTAGATATATATACCTACTTGGTAAGTATATATACACTACAGTGTTCAGCGTTTACAGTGTTAGGGTTAAACATTTACAGGGTCAGGATTAGATCAAATATTGAAGGTTTTATGACTACAGATACGTTGAGGATGTACAGGCTCTGAGTTCAGCACATAAAACGGAGACCCTAGTTTGCCTAGGCCTTGAACTTGGCCACTTGGAGCAAGCCTTAACAGTGACGCAATATAGGTTTTGATGAGAGACATATATTTTATCGCTCCACTGTTTAGACCCGCTTTTGAAATGAGAGGGGTCAAAGCCATAGGCCAAGTGCAAGATAGAAAAGTTCATGTGCAAAAGCGAACATTATTGGGAACTCTAAGGTGTGCAGGTTTCTTCATAATATTCTCTTATACCGTTCCGGTAAGTCACATTTATTCTTGAAAGGTATATAATTTTGTAAGGAGGTAGCCGTTAGAATTTAACCCATGATCTCGGAAGAGGAAAGCCAAACTCTTAACGACTGGATTACTACTGCTCTTATGTATTGTGTATGAATAATAATGCTGGACACCCAAATGGACTGGCCAACGTATTATTAACAGTGTTTGACTGCGTACTGTTTGTCTGCGTCTGCATATCCCAAAGCTAATTTAATATCCTGTTGTTCGAGCAATTCATATTTCTCTAATGGAGAAGATTAATAATTATAATTTTATAAACGTAATATCAACGAAATCGGGGGTAAAATATAGTTGGAACAAGTTATGGTCAGTGAATCAGTTCAAGGTCTACTACAACTTTCCAACATGTCAAGTAGTTTATTAAGCATTTCAGAAAACAAATTTGCTAGTTCGGTTTTTAAAATTTTATTTTTTTTTATATGTAGTAGCGGCAGCGATGTTATTAGTAACGCGATTTTTGTTAAGAATTCACATTAGGATTGCTCATGTCCTTGAAGTCTTGGTCACACATAAGTAAGTAGGTACATGTCGATTCAAAATATTGGCAAAAGTGCGATATAGTGAGATACAATTTAGTTTTTATTTCATTATGTTTTCTATGTAATAACAAGTATAAACAACAGACTCGTCATTATAACCCAGAATGTCAGAATAAAGATATCAATTATGACATTACATGTTAAAACGCTACACATATACAACTTTCAGAGATAAAGAAAATAGTGTCAATGATCTTTCCTATCGTGTCTGAAAGGAGGTCAATTGACTCATTAATTTTTAACTAGAGAAAATTAGTAAAACAATCGTAATTTACAATTACAATGAAGTACAGTTTACACATTACAATTTAATATTTATTAAAAACTTGTAACGACATTTTCCTATATTGCGGTATGGTAAAATTAATCCTTGATCATCTCTTGTCAATTAGAGTTTCAATGACGCTAATGAATTTAGTAAGAAACAAAATGACTTCCGATGAAATTCGGCTACATGAATGTTTATAGAAAATGTTGAGTTTATATAATGTACGATTTAGTTTAGTTGTTCATCCGAATCAGATTATTGGCGAAGGTTAATCGTAGTTTTAATTCGCAATGGCGAATGTAGCCCGAATAAAATGCACCAGACGATTGACGAAGGATGGGGATTGGTTGGTTGGTTGCGTTGGTTCAGCTTACGAATAATCGAGTTCGTTGGTAGAGCTGATGATGTGTCTAACTTGGAATATGGACTTTCGCAAATTGCCCTTAGATTTATTCCTCGAGTCTTCTGCTGGCCTCTATCTTCACTTCCGAGGAGTCGCTATCATGACTGAGTATTTAGATTATTAGACAGCTGTGTGGTGCATTCTTAAAGATAATAATTAAAGACAAATAATGCAAATGTAACGGCCACGGTGCGCCATTAGCATCAAATGCCCCATTTGCCTGTGTGCTGACCTTTAAAATGTAATTATTATTAATTATGAAAGGCACGATAACTAAATGACATAATTATAACATATTAAATCCATACTCTTACTTTTACTTGGTATCATTTTGTTTCATTTAGAATTACACTCATATACTATGGACACGTGGTAAATAGAGGAAAGTAGATAAAAACATTTAGATTTCGCTTCAGTCTAATCGACATTGAATATTAATCGATGACTGGCGGTAGACTGCATACGAATAGAGCTGGTTGACCTTTAAAGAGTGATACGAAGTCAACAAAAAAAAATGTCTAAGTTCATGTCCTACTTAATGCTAATTTTCATCATATGACCGCATAATAGTAAACTGAGTTGAATTTTAAAGTTTTACACTTAGTACGTTGCATTTCGACAATAGCAAAATATCATGTATCAATTTAAATGCATAATATGTCACAGAACTACTGAAAATTCTCGAAAGTTCTACCATCGATTCGTTATTTAACATCGATAATAAAAACATTAAAAATAATATGTGGCAAAACATTCTCGAAAGTTCTACGAGCGATTCATTATTTCGGATCGATAATAATCTTGGAGATATAAGCGAGCGAAAAGGTATACTAACAAAGTTTGTATTACGAGTATTAATTCATAGCTGATAAACAAAGTCGTACATATGTAAATTTCGAAATGTATACTTAAATAGGCAATAACTTATTTTGACACAATGAAAACTCGTAGTCATTAGCCCAATATTTGTTCTGATTGGGAGACACATAATTCCCAACTCAGCACTCAGTGTCTATTTACAGCTACCAAAACATTATTTATTGTTATTATATCACCATGCCAGATCCTTCACGAGGTACACAGAGGGTTTTGAGAGCCAAAAATATCTCTATCCTTACAGATCTGACATGCTTCTTCTACATTCATCTCTATTCATACACCATTCGTTTCATCAAAACATAGTAGGCCTTAATGCATATCATCGAATGAATGTACACTGAAGTAATGTATTTGTGTAGTTAAGTAAATATGTAGTACATAAAATGGCTTACCGAAGAACGTAAACAGGCCCATGTAGTACCATATGCATCCGATCGTATACAGAATTACTCCATTGACGTCATGTTACAGTCAACGGTGTGGCATTGTAAATCAACAGATCAACAGACAAATGACTTTCAACCAACTACTGTTTTCGTTGTGCTATCACGAACAAAAAAGCTGTAGAGTGGCTTGAAGATACTGAACTTACAGGTACGTTTGTTTTATTACGCAAACACAAGATTATGGAACGCGTAACAACGCGTTTGTAACCAGTCTCAAATAGACCAAAATTTGGTTAAGTTAATACTAAATTTTACTGAATATAGTCCTATTGACAAAATTATTATATTAATTGAAGTAGTATTTCTAACGGTCCCATCTGTACAGTCTTGTTACACATAAATATGTGATAATGAACATATTAACAATTACCATAGACTTATAAACAACCACCTACATAACACGAATGATATAATATAATCTTAAGGGCTTATTTTCAATAGCCAAAAGGTCCCGCATCCTAGACACAGAAGATACTGTATTGAAAATCGTCACTTTTTTTAAAAGATCCTGTACTGAAAACAGGTGGTTACTGTGAAATAATGGCACAAAACAGTCTTAGTTGCTGTCGACAACTGTTGAGTCTAAATTTCTTAGATTTACACCAACCGCGGTATTACATCTGTTCTGGGAAGAGCCCCTAGGTGGTTTTATGCGTTATCGATTTAATCAACATGATTGATAGTTACATCTGCGGTGAATCCCCACGTACGAAACATCGGCCTTACTATGGACCAATTAATGAGAGCTCTTACTAATTGTCCCTTAATTCTCAAAAAATTGCTCTCTAAGGGATGTGATGTCTACCAAACCGCACTTGACCAGCGAAGCAGACAATGGTCTTAATCCTCTAATAGTGAGGGGAGATCCGTGTCAAACAATGGCGGTATAAAAGGATCGAAAAATAATTACCCAAGATACGCTTATTCTGTTCACCATATACACATTGTACAAACGGATATTAAACAACCAAACATGGCAGTAGAAAGACAAAAGCGTTGATGATGATGATGATGATACTGATGAATAAAAAACATGCAGCAGAGTTATCTGCAAATATTCTTTGCTTTTCTTTAGGTTTTGGCACTATGAAGTGATGAGTACGTATAATGTTATACAATAATTATCATTTATATGTCTGTCTGGCTGATAATCGTATCAGACAATGGTAATGAACGTAGGAAATAAATCGTATACTGAAATATTTGCAGATTCTTGATGCGACAAAACGGCGTTAAACATGTCGCGATATTTAAGATACCTACATGTTTCGTGGTTAAACAAGAAAACTTATATAGATTATGAGCAATACCACAAATATTAGTAGCTCAGTTATTATTCAGGAAACTGAAGGTACTAGGTACTAAATCAAATATACGTGATTTCTTAATAAAAATAAGCACGGGATTAAGCATAAAATACACCTACAAGCCCAGTCTCGCACCAGGCACTGATAATGTGCAAATCGGAATCGTATATATAGATGTCATGTTGGATTATGAAATTGTAGATGATGCGGCCTGTCAATGAGGTATCGCCCTCAGTTTGAGCTGTCGTTAAAGTGAAGTGAGTATGTAAATCAGATTGCAAATGACATGAATGATTTAGCACCCTAATACACCCTTATCACAACTCTTTTGCACTTCGTGTTGGTGACAGGCGATAGCGTATGCATTCCTGATCTGGACATGGCAGTTTCCACTTGTGTATAGTGTTGAAACCAAGAAAGGAAAATCGGGTTGACCGTTTACATCATTTCCAAAGTTATATATCCAATACATTTAATCTATGAGCTCTTGAACATTATAATCGTTCAAAGCTTGATAAGAAACATCATAACAAACATTGCAACGATAGCGCACTCCAAAAATTAATCAAACTGTCAAGAGGTTAAATTGATTGTTTCAAATTTCTTGGAAACGTCATTCACTAATTTAAGTTACTTACCAGCAATCAACACCATTCCACCATTGGTGGCACCGGTGAACAATGAACCCGCTGTGTCTGATGCAACATAGATCGCTTTCGCGCAAGCAGGATCCTTTTCTCTCACTCCCGCTGCAAGATCAGCGTTGCTACTGTCTTGCTCGCACCCGGACAGCGTTAGACCCTGGACAATTGATCGTAACAAGGGTCAATCAGTGTTCCAATGTTATTGCTCAATATATACTACGTAATATAAATCTGAATCGAATATGATAGATCAAAATTAAGTAAGAAGTCGATGAGCCAAAAGCCTTGGTGCTCGGATCTTGGGTGCTGGTGAAAAATTCTTATGAACATGGTATTCCATAACAATTTTAAATGACAAGATCTGTACGTACTGGCCTGAAAGATTGCTAATAACAAAATAATAACTTCACTAAAACGTTCCGAGTTCCAGTGTAAAAATCTCTACGAAGCGTATGAAAGGCATAGCGAACAGTGAATGCTCAACCGACCTATGAATCTCCTTTACTCCTGCAGCTAGTAGTATGAAAGACTCATGCTCTGCGTAACGATATAATTTAAGAAGCACTTCATTACATAATTTGAATATTATAAATATTACATCTTTGTAAGAAACATCAATAAAAATAAGTATATAAACCTAGGCGTTCTTAGGGTACAATTCTAGCACCGATGATTTTCATCCTTACCAAAGAATCCAAAGGCTTTCGCAGAGGAATTCCAGCATCGATTTTTGCAGCATGAAGCATGGATATAACTCTGTTTGCACATTCATCGATGCCAATCGTCCAGTGATTTGTACCAGGTCCTTTGGCCCGTCCAATAACTTTGCCAGTTTGGTCGCATATCACGAGGTTTGAATGTGTGGCGCCCCTGAAGACGAATATTAAACTTAAATACGCATTTTACGTTTTATAACAATAATGGTTTGGCAGTCGTTTTACATCGTCGACTGGATTGCATCATTTAATCGATATAATAATGGTCCATTGTATGTATGTAACTCTGTAATATAGTGGAAAATTGGCACGAGTATACCAGATGGCGTAAAAATAGTTTTAAATTGTGTTTTACTTCCAAATAAATAAGACTATGGGTAGGTACCCGTAATCTTATGACTATGCATCAAATACGCTAAGGTAATTTGTTCATTTTTGATTAGACTTCCATCAAACCTATTGACCATTTGATAGATAGAACATTAAATAATGATATACGATTAGTGTATTAAGATTAATATTAAAACAGTTTAATTATTATGAACTGTAACATAAATCATAAATTTCGCTCGTTAAAATTTATAGGTAGGTACTGAAATAAAGAAAAATAAATAATTATTCTAAAATTAAGGAAAGAGTTCAGGAAAGTTTTTTATTATTAGCTTAAATTAGAGCTGGCGACGCGTTAGTGATGCCTGTTCCAGCAAATGTCCATAGGCGACGGTGACCATTTACTATCAGGTGCTGTTTGCCAGTTTGTGATCTTATGCAATAAAAAAATATCAGTCTTCCGCGATAGGCAGACAATACTCAGTCCCTAATATAGCTATTTTTACAAAAATGACATGCCTGTTCTAAATTCATCACCCGCTTCAGACACCCACGCCGATTTATAAAACTCACCTGAAATATTTTTGGCTATGAAACCAGTTTCTAGAATAAGTGCTTTCTTCATTTTTTAGATTATTTTAAAGTCAATATTTTAGACCACTGCTGGCTATAGCCGTTCTCAATGAGAGTCCCTTATTTTTTTTCTCCTCATACTAGGTACTACTTTGTAATAGAAAACAATATAAATACAAAAAATCTATTATTAATATTTTGACATAACAGAGGAAATTTTAAAAATAGTTACAATATCCATTAATGATTTACTTTTATCAACGTAATAAGTTGTCCAATATATTATTATTTCTGTCTACATCGTTTTTATAACTCAATCTAACCTTTATCAGTACAGTTATTAAAAAGATAAAAAGGATCAAATTTTATCTTTATCGGCAAAGATATAAAGGTGTTTCGATAAACATATGATGTTATCGGTGAACATGAACTTGGCTCAGAACTAGGTAACGCTAGTTAAGGGGCAATCTTCGTTTTATCTATGCATTCTAACGCTTTGGATTCACGGCAGGAAATATAAACGAGTATCAGGTACAATTATTTTGTTATCATAAGATTTAACATAAAATAATAAAACTGATGTATCAATTACGCGGTAAGTAAAAAAACATTTTATGACGTGGATGTACGTTCATCGTCAAGTATTCCTTTTATAGCTTATCTGTTGGACATGGATCTTCTCTCAAAGTGAGAAGATTCACGGCTATATAGCCTAACACGCTGCTTAAATGGGCAATGACAAATTTTCCACGGAACAATAAGGAATATGAAGAACAAAATGGAGAATTCTGAGTTATATGGGTTTCAACATGTCTTTCTTCACCATTCAACAAGTCATATTTCTCTTCTAGAATACAACAAGGGACATTCAGTATGTAATTGATCATTCATAATTCAATTGGATGTTAAGGATAGTCGACGATTCACAATAAATCAATGAAATTACTTGAACTACAAATATTAAAATGGTTTCCGACGGTAAAAATAAGCGAATCAAAGAGATAAAGGGAAGTTGTTAAGATAAGAAAAACGTAATGTTTATATTTTTATCAGTTCCAAATTCCTAAAACAAAAGGTTTCAAGAGCTGATATCGCAGACGAAATAACCCAATTAGATATTTCTTTAAATGTTCTTTATATAAATTGAACAATTAACAAACATTTAATTAAAGTTAATACTGCATTTTCTCACCTTCCCTAGTTAGTAGTTGACCAGTGGGGAATGCCAAAAGAAATTAAGTCCGATCATTGCTTAAACAATAAAACATAAACGTAACATTATGCTTGTAATCCACGAAAAGATAAGATGATGAGTGCAATACGTTTCATCAGTTACGTTACACGTCCTACTCTGGAATAGAGGGTGAACCTATTGCCATACATCGGGCACAAGTCTAGAGTACGAGCTACTACTAGGAATTTCAAATTAGAACAGTTTACTAACCGGAGATCGAAGCCAATGACTATCGATTGACAGTCACGCTTTCAACTACCACCAACCACCAACGAGACAGTCAAAGACCAACGAGACAAAAAAGGCTAAATAAATGGATAAAGATAAATAAACAATTCGTTATCAATGACGAACGTTATCAATCGCGAACTGGTGAACGATAAGCAAACGCTTAGCCCTATAGTAAACCGGTAGAATGCTTTAGGCACTATAACTGTCTTGTCTTTAAATTTCAGAATTACTCGTAATCGTTTGAACTGTTGAACTGTACATCAACAATAAAGAGATTGCCCAGTCTTTTTACAGTTTTGATGCAGTTATGTCAAATAATTAGCCCAAGTAAATTAGCATTTAGGTAAGATCGGCTGTCGACTCCACGAAGATGTTAACCGCACAAGGACTGCACTCAAACTGAAATTTTGCAAACCGGCTACCGGAGTTTTGTCTTTTCTATAGGAAGCTGCACCGCGGACCTAACACCCCCATATCAAAAATAATTGAGCCGAATCCAGTTTAAACTAAATAACAAATACCGCTTTTTTCCAGCTTAAGCCAGATGCTTTACAACGGTACATTAATGTTTTTATGTTATCGATCGCGGCACTAAATGCGGGTAAGGAAATAACCTTATTTTTTAAACACTACGACTCATCGTATATATCGTTACAGTACATCGTGGATAACAATATCGAAAATTTGTCCTTGTAGAAGGTTCGTCGTTAGTGTTATAAAGGCACAATAAGACAACTTGAAAAATCGGTGTACAGAATGAAAAAATATTTTGTACTGCAGAAATGCATGTGTATGTTAAAGTGATAGAAAAATATGTATATCCTGTTAATAATAATGTGTTAATAAGACTTCATTTACGGCATTTTCTCCAACATTTGACGGAGTTTTCACTATGATAACCAACTAGCAGATAAAGCATATACGTTCTTCGGTGTTCGATTGATGTTCTTCGGTGGCATCGAAACCCATAATTCAACCCAACCGTCAGTATCATCGACCCCTGGACCAATGGATTATCATCAGCCTTTCAATTGTTCCATCGATGGACACAGTTAAGGCTGCAACCAAGCTAAGGGCGGGACCATCAGATATTTTTCCTATTAGAACATTATTATTTACATTGAATCATCAGTAATATATATGATAACTGCGCGACAACGAAATTGATAATAATAACTATATGCGTAAAAACCAGCCGCACGACGATAACAGCATTGAATATTGCAATTTGGGTGCCTAGTACAGTTTTATACATTTCAATAGCGATATAAGAAAAGGAGATTACGGAATTTAAACAAATAGTGAAATTTTAAACAAATTGAATTTCCGATGATGAAGACAATGCAAATGGTTCTAGAGACCTATTTTCCATATAACATTCATCGATTGAACACTTCGCATCCAAAACAATGAACGTATTATCAAATAAATATCAATGTTATATTCTAAAAGATCTAAGCATATTTTATTATCAAATCGAATAAATAATAAGCCTATAAACCAATTAGAATAAATAAGTATTATTATTTATTCGATTAGCATAACAACACATTTAAACTGTAAGTAGTTAATTAATATTACATAATAGTAGATATAATTATTGCATAGTTCACACAGATCATTAACTAGAACAAAATAAATATACATAGAACATTAATAATCTGTTATTGAGACAACAAACGCGCGCCGAAACTGTGTATTTAAAATGCATGGTCAGCTTATTAATCGAAGTCTACAAAATTGTGATTGGTAATGCAATTAAATGGATTATAATTATCCGCTATAATTGTATTGTAAACTCCGTTTTTTGCGTGATGTTACGTTTTAAACAATTTTGCTAATTTCGTAGAGTTTAACATCGTAGTTATCATCAATAGCTTTAATCGTTTCACTGGTGTGTGATCACCTCTCAGAACAAATTTCTTAATGTTCAAGAGGTTGCCCTCTATAGTGTTCCCTGTTTGGCATTGTTACCCATATATGTACATATTAGCATGCTTTGAGGCACGCTCTCAGACGGCTATAATATTTCATAGTCGTAATATTTCTGGTATAATATTGAAGGTCATAATATTACGCAGCAACGAATGCGGCGCCATTAGAGGCTTATAATAGTAAACTGTCATTTAGAGCAGATATCTGCATAAATCAACTTGTACATTAAATTGTGTAAATATAATATTTCAAAACAATGTAGGTATATTTATAAGTGAAGCACATACATAAGTCATAAATAATAAACGTGAAGGAATCAACTGGGTCAATAGAAAATTATTGTTCTGCGTAACGTTTTGTGATTTACCGGAGCAAACAACTAAACTGGCACATTCTATGTAAATAGTATGACATTTCATCTGTTGTAAGCTTACAGAGACATTGTAAGACGTAAAGAAACATAGGTGTGTATAATTGTATTTGTTTAGTTCATTAATAATTCTTAACTGAGTGAATATTTAGACATACATATTTGAAAATCGTTTGAGATGTCGCACGTTATAATTATCCGTTGATTGACAGTAAAAGTTTAATGTATTCTCTTGGAGCCAAATGTTAGTTTTGTATTTTATGCAGTGGGTGAGTAAGGTAAAACGATTAACTAACAGTAAACTTAATTGATATGTCAATATTTGTATTAGAGTAAGTACAGGAGTGAATTGTCCAATTGGCCAAATATTATTGGTTATCTTTATTCTGTAGCTACTTAAAATAAAATAATACCCGTCTAAACAAGGCGCGGATATGATTCTTTAGACCTAGACAAAAACATAGACGGTTTTTTCCACGCTTCACCGCCACTTTCCGTTTTTGTTTTGCATCAATATAATAGTTGGATGAAAAGAGAAAAAAAACAAAACGTCAATAGCTAAATATCTCGTTCTGGTACACGTAGCTCATTTCAAATTCCAGCCACCGTCTCAAGGCTCACCGGAATGTGCACCTTTATCGGTTGAACACTAACTTTTTTACCGTGTTCGCTTATCATATTATCTTTTGTACGAAGTCAGGTAAAATCAGTAATAAACTAATTGAACTCGAAACAGAATAATTCATCAAAATATGTCTCAGTTTGTCTTTAAAGTATATCTCATAATGATTAACATTAACGTATTGCAATGGGACACAAAATCACCTGTAAGTGTTATGTCTCATTGCAAGGGTAAAAGTGGGTGATGAATAACTGTTCCAGTTATTGTATTTTAGAAGCTTCAACGACAGTAGCCTATCTAATAATAATTATGTTTATTTATGGTGCTCTCTGCCGAACCTGTATGGAAACTGTTATAGTAAATTAATATATTTGCTATCTATATTCTCGTCGCCACTAATGAAGTCGGCCTAAATAAATATTTTCGACGGCGGCTATAAATAGAATCCAATTTTCTTTCTTTCATGCAAATCTTTCAGGGCTTCAATAATGTAGCAAAGTAAGTTCCTAATTGTATTGCAAACGCAACAATTCTTTTTTTTATATAATATAGTTTAGACATGCCGAACTTTCAATGTTTAGAAGTAACTACGACGACCAGCAGTAGAAAGAGTGTTAGGGATGCTGTCGCCATCAGTAAAGCTCCAAAATAGGATGGAACATCCAAATGACGGGTGGAATAGAAAATGAAATCTCTCTCTTCTTTGCACAATCTTTTAATGAAAATTAGGCACAGCAGGGTCTTTCAATAATAACTAAGTCTTCAAAGTGAATTAAAAAGCGTTGGTCACTAAATTGACACACATTGGTCACACTATCAACTATCACTGGAGCAACGTATCTCAGTATCTTAGAGACGTATGTATGTGTACACAAATGGAATTCTATTAAGTGTGAGGAGGGACACATTTACCGAGCAATTATTTCATGTTTCGACTATATAAATTCTTCTTGATTTTCGAAGAAATAAATGAAGACAAACCCATTTAACGTAATATCAAGCCTGTAATCCCTGAAGGGGTAGGCAGAGGGGTGTGGTACACTCCCACGTTTCACCAGTTACGTTTAAATCCCATTAAATAGGTGGTGAGCCGATTGCCATACACCGGGACGATTCTAGACTCCGAGTCACTACTAGAAATTCTAAATTAGAAAAATCCAACAGCACCCGACACTGGATTTGAACCCAAGACCTCTCGACTGGAGGTCGGCGCTTTGCTACCACTCGACCAACGAGGCAGTCAAACCCATTTAATTATACAAATACACAAACATTTAATAAAACTTGATCTTTATATATTTTATCTTTGAAACGGTTCAAATTTTAGATGCTGTTAAAAGATATTGAGTTAAATTTGGTACAGTGCTTTTTTATTAAATCATTTCTTAGCACTGGCAAATGCCAGTAATAAAATTATTATAATACAAATTTAACGTGTTTAAACGCTTTGACGTGGTCTGCGCGATTCTAATCATTTGATTCAACTGAATTCATCAATTCTACCAACATTTGTGTGTATATGTACGTTAATATTCCTCGTATCTAGTGATAACCGATACTAGCAATCATGGCCACGGACGTCAGCGTGCCTCTCGAACAAGATGTTTTGCATCAACAGGTGCATTGCCACACCCCCACAGGTGACAAGCCTCCTACGTGCATAATGTTAAAGCCTTTCACTTCGCCGTACGATAAAAATAGTATTCAGTTAGTATACTATATATGAATAAATCACTTTAACTTGAGTCTCAATGTTTGTTTATTACTGTTATTAGAATATCATCGTTTATGTATCTGTTTCATACTACCAATGTTTATTTTTAAACCAGTAATATTAAACCAGTTACAATAGAAATACCAAGTGTGATTACTGAATAAGAATAAAATATTTTTAAAAGTGCAACTTAATTCTGATACTTCATTAAAGCATTGTGTCGGAACAAAATATACAATGTAATAAAAATAAATAAACCCAATACCACTTGTAGCATTATCAGTTCTACATAATTATCATTCAGGTATGTAAATATATCAAGAATTTAAGTATAAGAATAATTAAATTCGTAA
>DWME01003729.1:0-17620 GCA_018244795.1 Parelbella ahira ahira
TATTATGAACGCATTTCCAAGAAATAAATGTGAATCGCTATTGATAAAATATTAAAGTTTTTATATTCATAAAATTTGCACCGAGCCATACGACGAAAGGCTTACTAAATTAACTGTGTTTTTACATAAAATGTAGATTCAATTGCCGCATATTGATTTTTTGATTACATTTAATACAGTATTGCACTTGCATTTGTTGTACACATACATAGATATATTTATAAGTGACAGAACATAATTAGTACTTGAAAACTATTAGATACAAATTCTCGCCACTGTCCCGGCGGCTATTGTCACCTATTTTTCCAGTAACGTGAAGAATATTGTTACCGTTAATATAGGTGATGACAGTCGCCGTAGACGTAAACTCATCAAAAGGAGAAGACGTATGAAGAAAAGAACTCCATCGACTATTCTCATCGAAAAAGCACTTATCGTACGCTTGTCTTTTGGGCAGTTTGTATTGCGATATACAGTTTTGAAAGAGTATATCACAATCGACCTCCTATAAAGGCATGCGGAAATGACGACGGTCACTGGGAATAAAACTCGATGAAAGAACAGCGACTTGGAGTTATTTACAACTTGATTATTTTGCTGACCTCAAGACCAATTTTGGCCTCCTAATGTGTTCCGTACGTAAGTATTCTCGATTTCGTTCTGTTCGATATTTTCGTGAATGTAAGGAAATACCATTTCATAGTTTCAACTTATGTATACATATGGGTACCTTTTTAAATTGATGACTTATTTTCTTAAATTACTTTATATTTTATAATTCTGCATGTCAATATAAAAGAAAAACATTAGTAATAACTGAAAATCTTCCCATGGAATTTATATTCATATTGGTGCAAACTTGTTTAACATTTACTAGATCAATGAGACGCTTGTGGGGTCGTTCTTCAACATTATCAACTGACAGTACCTACTGTAGTATTAATATCTGATTTTTGTTTTGTAAAAAATAACTAATTCATGTAATTTGGGTCTGTATATAAATGTACAGTTTTCAAATAGTAAATATCTGTTTTGTATATGCATATTCTGTAAAGATTTATTTTGAAGTGTTAAGACAACAGCGAAAAGATCTTTATCGGAAGCAAGACTCAATCTCTCGGCGGCTATTGTCACCTATTTGCAAGGCACGCCACCAGTCTCGTTACGGTTAATATAGATGATGATAGTTGACGTGAACGTAACTTCAACAAATTAAGAAGAAGGCATAAGAAGAAAAGAAACCCAGGAACTAGTCTCAGTGGCAATGCACATGGAGGGGAGGGGGGGGGGGGGGGGGGTTTGGCAGTTTGCATTGTGATGTGCAAGATTACAATAGTATGCCGTAAACAATCGCCTCAAAAGTTCACAGAAGTGACGATGTAGGATTGACAAAAAGGAGCGACTTAACAAGTGATACATATTGTAGGCGCGGTTATAAGCGCTAAAATAAAGGAAAAAGCATGGTATTTGCAGCCCTTTTTGTGCAATGCATAGGTAGATATTTGTGTTGGTGCAAGGTTGAAGAAAAATTGTATTAAATAAATACGCAATAATTAAAAAAATACGTTTGTAGAATTTTTAGGTGTTGTACTTTAGCAAAAACAATTGATAACATTGTTGTGGTAATATCCGGTTTTGTCTTTTAATGAAACCAATTCGTGTACCTACATTTTAACTGAATTTAAATGTAGGTATCTCAAACAACAAACCATCATTTTTATACGGAGTGTAAACATTTATTTAAGGATTGTATGGACAAAAGCAAGATAATCTTCAGTGGACACACAATCTCGCCACTGTCCCGGCGCGCGACCATTGCCACATATTTAACATATAACGTGACAGACATCGTTAATGTCAATATATGTGATTATGATCGACGTAGCCACAGGCTCAAAAAGTGAAAACTAATATAAGAAGAATGCCAGCAGCGACTGTCAGCGGTGACGAGCGCGGCCTGCGCGCATCTTTGGCCAGTTCGCTTTGTGATGTACAAGTTTGAAATAGTGTCTCACAATCAAACGCCTGAAAAGTTAAGCGCAATTGACGACCACCTGTGTGGATGAAGGATAGACAGATGAAGAACTGAAGAAGAAGACATAGAAGTGTGACATAGTTAATCTGTGTAGTGACTACCTACTGCATGTTTCAAGAATATTTGTATTACGCATTAGTCAATAATTGAGTGCGATTACGTTTCAGTCTCGCAGAAGGATACGCTAGTGGTCATATAATGCATAGATAAATGTAATATAGTTTTCTTAGTACAAATAGTGAATGTTTAATTTGTAATTGGGCCTGAATGTGCTAATTTATCATTTCTCTGTAATTATGCACGTTCTCTCTTAAATAAATCATACGAGTAAGCAGAAATAATATCCAAGCCATTTTGCCACAGAATTTGGTTTTGAAGAACGAAGTAGCAGTTTCGGTGATAAGTCCATAATAATAATATAAGTTTTATTTCATTACTATGCTTCTGAATATGTTATTATAAAGTGAGATATTTAACTTTTGTGCACCTTATGTCAGCATAAACAGAACGAAATTAATTATCTTTTTAATGCATTTACTTGCAGTTCCCAATTCTCTATTTAACAAATCAATATGTTTACAAGGATCTTAATATGTCTCGAATAAGTACAAATATCGTCATCGTCTCGGCGGCTATTGTCACCTGTATGCTGTATGCTAGCTCAATGAAGACCTTTATTAAAAGTAAAAAATGCAAGCGACAATCTACAGTGACCTGCTCGTATCATGCACATATCTCTGGAGTAGGTTGAATTGTGAAGTACAAAATTTAAAGGGCGATGGCGATGGCGCTCATTGGGGGAAGGCTATGTCGAGCAGTGGACTGAGATAGGCCGATGATGATGATGATGAATTAATTATTAGTGATTGTAAAAGGATATGTTGTTAGAGCGTACACGATACATTATTAAATATTTAATTTCGCACAGCGAAAGGGTATCGCCATGATAACATCATTTTTTTGGACTTAATGTTCAACTTCACGAGAAAGCGCTAATGGTTCTTTTTAGCATAATTAGCGGCGGCGGTTCACGGAGTGCCGCGACTCCCCGGGGTCAATAACGGACAAGACAATCACGATGGGTGGAAGAGACCTCAGAAGCACAGTGAATAAGGTTATTTGAGGGTAAGGCTTGGATTATTTAAATACTTTGCAGAAAAAGTATAGAAGCCTTCCAAATGTGGACATACATTAATTGGCACATGTATAAATGGGAAAAGTTGCTAAAAAAATGTAGACCTCGTAGTAGAAGAAAATCATAGTTGCGTAATGGCAGTGAATATTGGTGAGTGTTAAAAATACGGCCAAAATTTTTTCCCTTGATTTATAGAAATATCTGGTTCTTGCCTCGGACCTAGGCGTCATGTAAACTGTGTTTAAATGTAGCCTTCTCAAATAACAAATCAATATTTTTTAAGGACTTGTTATAAATATTTTTTTACATAGTTGTGAAGTGTTAACTGTAAATGTAATTAATACATATATTTGCCACCAAAATTACTATTTACTTATAACACATTTTTCTAACACTATTACATTTACGCAACGCATACAACAAAGCTCATGTAGGTGTATATGCATATGTCGATAAAAACGTGACTAATACCTGAATTCTTTAAAACTTGATTTAAATTCATTAAATAACTGTAGAATATATTATTTATAAGTGCATAAATTTTATACCTTACATTGTATAATTATACATGTACATTTGTTGATGTGTAGGTACTTGTTACAGACATGTCTTATATTTGCTTTTTATAAGTTCTACTAATTCATATTATTATTTTCTAACCTGCATCGAACTGTATCTTTTTCACATAACGAACTAATAGTTTTAAAGGTTATATAACAGCAAAAGGATCGCGGATGACTGAAAATCTCGCCACTGTCGCGGCGGCCAGTGTCACCTAAATAATAGCTAGCACTGTCACCAATATCGTTACATTTAGTATAAGTAACGACGGTCCACGAAGACATAAGCTCAACATATGAAGAACAATAAAACAAGATGGAAGCGTCAGTAACCGTCCTCATTGGTAATGGTCATATGGTACGAGTACCCCTCAGGCAGTTTCCGTTGCGTTATATAGATTTGTCACTGTACATCACAATCAAACGATTGAAGAGTTACGCGTGGATGGCGAGTATTAACGCTGATGCAGGCTCGACAAAAGGGCGATGTAAGATCCGAATTGAAATGAACCCTGATTCGAAAATGGTGTTTGTATATATACAGTGTCTGGTAGCTTTTTGTTTGGTATACCACGGTGTATAGAGCTGCGTACAAAATACATGTTTAGTCAAAATAATGTGTCGTACCCACATATTGGTGATTAATACTGCCGATGAAAATAAAGTATATATATGATTGCTAATTAATACATCCGACATAGTAAAAAAGAAGCACGATATTTATTAAAATACGTATCTTTGTAATCAAAATTCAAAATTCAAAAGTCTTTATTTGTTATAACGTACCTATATAAATACACTTAATGAACGTCATAACATATCTTATCCAACAGTGGAATTATTTATATATTCATCGGCTTTGATAGGCATAGTCTTGCAATAACTATGTTTACTTTTTTACTATTAAATGTTTCGTGAGTATTTATACACATGATTATAAATGTACCGGCTTAATAACTTGCGTTTTTCGGGATGGCCGGACTACTTTCGGACCTGTACGAGGTCCTTCTTCATGATTTCCCGCCGTTTGCAGAGAGGTCGCAGCGGAGACTTGAGAACTGCGTTTACGTATGACAAATATGTTTACAGAACGTTTCTATCAACATACATACAATACATCATACATTAAGCAGAAACACACAACTAAGAATCGGTGGAGTAAACGAGTTCTGGAGTGAAGACCGCGGTTTGGCAAATGTAATGTACGACGCCTTCCGGCCAGATGGGTTACCTATCTGCGAAAGGCTGCAGGCGGAAGCTGGATGCGACGAGCCGAGGACAGGAAGCGATCGTGCTCATTAGGAGAGACCTACGTCAAGCAGTGAAACGAGATAGGCTGGTAACGACGACAATTAGGGTAGTATGAAACCAACATTCAAATACAAGCCACTTTGGAAACTTGTATAGTCCGAGTTACGTAGTTGTATGTGCTACCAATTTTTACATGCATTAATTTTCGTTAAGAGAGCTTGCATTACGATTTCTGTAATAGAAAACTTAACAGCACGATCAAGAAAAGACTGACTCGAGAATGAAGATTGTAAATGACCCCAGCCATCAGGAGCAACTGTACTGATACTTTATAGGAACCATTTAATATGTGGGATGTTTTTAATATTATGTAAAATAAACGCATGCATATTTAGTGATGCTAATATTTTATCATTGCGTCGTTTGCCGAAAAGTTCTAAGAAAATCAAGATGATGTCAATTTCGAGGAAACATATTCGTTATCTACCAGTGAAGTAAAGCGGGCATCTTATTGGTAACTTCTCAATGGCTCTGAGTCCTTTTACGTGACAGTGGCCACTTACCACCAGTTGACGGTCTACCCGTTTGGCATGCCTTTCTATCTTGAATTATTTTTTCATATTGACCTATATTAATATTGTCAGATTTACATAACACTGTAGAATGCTCTAATTTAATGTTGCTAATTAAAAATTAAGTAAATAAATAAAATATTGATTAGGAAATTTCCAATTAAATAAATTAATTTATCTGTCTACTTCAATTTAGAATGTAGAGTATTGACTCTACATTCTGTTTACAGAGCCTACCTATTGAGGTCCAGAAGAACTAATGATAATTGTGGCCAATTAGTTTTTAAACCATTAAATAGACCAAAGATGTGTTTAATGTCGCGAGAAAAAGGTGATTTAAAGCACCAACAGGGATAATTAATGCTGAAATGATAAATAATATTGATAATCGCAGTGAATTCGCCACTAAATTGTCAAATATATTATAATTATAACTTTGACGAGGGATGGGTTTTGTTAATTGAAGGAATATTGTTAACGTTAAACAAAAATTTTCCAGAATCAACAACAATTTCAAGAAAATGCAGTGATTGCGGCCAGAGCCAGTCCAATCCTCTCCGAGTCCAGCTTCGTTAGTTGGCAGCCTGCTTTCACACCAACCACTCATGTCATTTGGGCAGGTAATTGATTGGTTTTTTTAATTTGTCATTGTACATACATACATACATATCGTTAGGTAGAGATCACGGGATGCCATAATATTATCAGTACCTAATTCTATTTTATTTCGTAGGTACTAATTATTGACTTTATTTTTATTATTCACAAAATTTTATTTTGTTTTTATTTTGATATTAAGTTGCCAATAATGTGTTGTTATCGTCGCCTACACGTGTACAATATTCCAAAAATAAAATAAACGAAAGTTCAAAGTCATTATAATATTTACACAGTTGTTATGTTAGAACTGAACTAAATATATTTGTATGAATTATCATGATAGATAAACAAAAAAATATTTGCACTCCACAGATTCAATTCAAATTTCTTTTACTGTTCAGTTCTAATCGTTGCTCCGTTCTCGTTGTTACGGAATATGGCAGTGAGGTTGAAATGAAAACTAAACTTCAGTGTTGCTACGTTCATGGAATTTTTTTAAGATATAAGTCATTATCTTTTATACTTTCTTCCGTGAAATGCCTAGTATGATTTAATGAAGTAATGTGATGTCTTTTTTCATTCTACAGGAAGCATCTTGTCAAGCAGCATCACAAGAACATCATACTGCTGGATGTATGCGCTGCTATCTAACTGAATCAAGATGAGAAAGTGTCATTCGTGAATTATAACCAGTGCATGTTAAATTGTATATCCAAACTTTGTTAAACATATGAATTATAATTTAATAAGCGCTAATAAAAAAGTTGTAAGATTTTAGTTAAATGGAATAACAACATTATACTCGTATTTATTTAATTGTGAAACCTGTCTAAACGTTGGTAATTAAATTAAGATGTACCTATAACATTAAAAATTAGATAGGTATCTTTTTTCTTAATAAGTGAACACATTTTGATTGTTCCTAGCTTACTCATAATTTAAATGTTGGTCTCATAAAACTCTTAAATATTGTTAAATTTAAATAAAATTCAAATTACAAATTGATTCAAAATTATTTGAAAAAAAGTTATTTCTCCCCATTATTCACCTCGTAAAAGATATACATTTGTTGTAATAAATACATAAATACTAAAATTTTGTTTTTCTCATTATATAGATATATATGTATATAAAACACATTGTGTGTGTGTATTATTTCCCTAAATAGTAAAATTAAAGAATTTAGAATGAGAAGCAATCTTATTGACGATATTGCATTTAGAATGAATTTAGTTTAAAACTACAAAATTGAACATAGGTAAAAGTTAACTTAAATGAAATAATGCTTCAACCCATAATCGGATGGTATCACTTTACTGCTGAACCTGCCCTTCCTAAATAAAAACCATAATGGTCTGCCTTTGGTTTGCCAAACCTAGTTAATCTCTGTAGCTTAGCGCACATTGATATTTAGAGGCAAGAAAGGAAGTAAATGTATAATTATGCCTCTCTGAATATTTAAATATTTTGATGAACAATATCTGTTTTTGCTGATAATAATACTATCAGATAAAAAAGACAAATTAACATAAATTTCATTATATGGTTGTTATAATATTTTGTCCTGTCCTTATAGTCTTTGTAAAAGTTTATTTTTACTTTTAAAATAATTTTCAAAAATAAATAAAGATACTTTATTAACGATTAACATTCAGCTCGATTCCAAAAACAAGCGCATAATAAATAGATAAAATAGTTGTAGGTGGCGCTACGAACGCAAGGGCCGGAATCGGAAATGGCAACACTGGCGGTGCCAGACTGCCAATGGCCATGTTTTCGTCGTCTGACGTTGACATGTATTTCAATAAGAAAAACATGAGATATCGTGTCTTAGATCTGTTTGAAGGAATAACTCTAATGGAAATCAGTGTTATTATTACGGACAAATAAGTAATTTTTCCATTCAGTTTTGCTCATATGTGTGCTGTTATATACAACGAAATATTGGTACAAGAAGTTATAAGGTACGTAAACATCGCAGCAATATTTTTAAGGAGCATATGTTGTATTGTTTACATATTACAAACTTTTCCGTTGTATTTGAGTTACCGGTTTGCCTGATTTAAAAATCATTATTGTATGAATTAACTTGCTGAGCGATTTTGATTCGTGATATTGGCTATGCTGAGTTATTTGTATGTAATTTATACATTTTGTAATCGTGAATTATATTAAACATGAGACCAAATGTTTTGAGCGAATGTTGTTTTTGTCATATGCCAAACAATTATTCATCACCCGTTCAATAACATATACAATAATAGCTTTATTACCGTGTCTATGATATATTTTTTTAATTAATAATAGTCAAAAAAATTATGATATAATTTCAATTTAGTAACAAAAAACATAACATCACGCCTGTAATCCCCTAAAGGGTAGGCAGAGGAGTGTAGTACACTCCTACGTTTCAACAGTTACGCTTAATAAATTATCATGTGCTTATTTGTAGGCAATCCCGGTTTTATTACTAGATTACCGTCTTTTAAAAGTCTGGAGCAAATTTTAAAGGCTTCTAAGTTTGACAACTTGGACTAAAGTAGTTCATAAAGGCTACTTGTACCGAGATACGCACGCCCCACGATGTGAAAATGGAACGCTGTCATTCAAAATATATCTTAAAATTGACGTAAAGAAAAACCAACGTTCTCTGAAGCAACGAACTGCATATAATCTGTCTTGACTTTAATAGACGATATTAAAGTTTTCCTTTGTAATATTAAGATGCTCAGTCTACGTTCTTTTCAGCTAAATTTTCAGTCGACGATATTAAATATCTTCTCGGGGAAAGTTCCCTTCACGGGCAAATTACAAAAAGTGGAATTTCGACAGAATTCTATATAATCTACATATAATACCTGGTGTAAACGTCATTGTAAACTTATCTTTAATTAAAGTAAGCACGTTTTAAATAATTTTTAAGCACCGAAATTTAAAGTATGTATTTGACTATATACATCATTTAGGTAGGTAGCTCAGTCAAGGGGGCTGGGTCGATATTAAATTCGATAGTTCTTTTTGTAAGCTTTATGTTAAAATACTTACAACTTTCGTTTTCAATCAACGATCGTCATTGAACTTTGGACTGCCTTGCCTTGTTGGTCCAGAGATTGCAAGCGCGACAGCCGATCGGGAGGTCCTGGGTTCAAATCCTGGGTCGGGTGCTATTGGATTTTAATTTATAATTTCTAGTAGTGACTCGGAGTCTGGACCTGTGCCTGGTGTATGGCAATAGGCGCACCACCTATTCCAAAAGACGTAAACGTTACCGGTGAAGCGTGGGAATGTACTAATACACTCCTCTGCCTACCCCTTCATGGATTACAGGCGTGATGTTACGTTTTACTTATAACTTTAATTTTCAACCAATGATATTCATCTCTCATTAAACTCGACAGTTCTTTTGCTAAGCGTTACGTTAAAGTGGAATGTAAAATCACAATTGCGTTGCCCGTGAGTGCTTACACAGGAGAGTGTATTTACTTTGCAAAGTTGCACCGATCTCTCGTTCTGTATGTTTTTGCGTTGCATTTACGGATCACAGGCTAATTCCATCCATTTCCGTCTATCCACGTACTGTGTGCGATATTTGAAATATTTGCCATTCAATATTGCCGCGTCCGCGTCCCATATTTTGTGATAGTTATGGACATTGTTTCTAAAGTTTTTACGTTATCGATGGTAAACGTTAATTTATAGAAAAGGCATGTGGATAAATCTTAACTGTTTCAGTACGTAGGACGAATTGATATATATTTGGACGTACAGAAATTGGTATTCCATTGGACCAATTTGGATGTACAGGACTTGTATTCATTTCATATCATCCGTTTGCCTTAAATATAATTGAATATTGTCTATGAAGCATGTTGTTGTAACGTGTGCTCAGTTTAACATTCAAATTAGAAGTACAGCTGAGGAACGACTGCAGTACAACGTGTGATCGATACAATACGCATCCGATATCCTGTTGTGTGTATACCAAATATAAAATTTGAAATAATTTTGGTTTCACACTCAATCACTCCTATTTGATAAAGAGAATATATCTCTCACATGTTCACTATTAAGTTACATACACAAGTAACTAGCTATAGATAGCATACGTACATATGTATACCTATGTATAAAGTACTTTTAGAATGGTATGAAAATTATATACATACTAGGGGACCCGGAAGACGTGGGAATGAACGTGGGAATGAACTACACTTCTCTGCCTACCCCTTTGGGGATTACAGACGTGATGTTAAGTTTTTTTATTGTGAATTTTAATTAAAAATTAAACTTTTTAATTTCGGCATTCCATAATTACTCCTTACGAATCCACGTTTGTGTAAAAAAATAGAAAGGGCCGCTTAAAATTATGTAATATTGTCAGTTGTTCAGAAAATTAAACTTGGTAACACACTAATTAGACACACAGGGCCACCTAACGGGTACATTTGTGAATTCAAACGTTGCATTGACTAACGCGAAAGTACACAAAAATGTCATTAAAATGGTTCTATGAGATACAAAAAGCAGCGCCACCTACCGAGTTTAACAAACATATCGATAGCGTATATACATATAAAATGTGTAAATAACCGTAAGTAAATAAACACGTTTAAAATAAATTATTGTTAGAAATCGAAACACAGCGAAAAATAGTGACCCGTGATTTTTGTATATACAGATTAACGTTTACTATAATATAAATTTAACTTATACTTTAGTCTCAGCAAGACGTGCCCAGTTATACTAGTGTGACATGAAATAAATTGTAGCTTATATGAAACGTTTGTAACTTTAACATAGCGCCATTTATTGGATACTCACTCAATCAACGCCATCTGTTAGAATCTTACGGAACTAACGGATTATTAACTCAATCCGCAATAACAAAATAAAAAAATCTATAAATTGAGATATATGAAGTATCTTATGTGGATTTCCTGTTTCTAAGCTACCTGTCCACCAATTTTCAGCCAAATCGTTTCAGCCGCTCTTGAGTTATAAATAGTGTAACTAACACGACTTTCTTTTATATATATAGATAAACGTACCAACTACCTACGAGTATTATATAACACAACTTGCACCCTAAAGTCTCTACATCTCAATATATAATATGTAGTAGGAAATATTCGCCTGCCCATCAATATAATATTGTACCTTAAATATGTAAAGTTTGTAAGAAACTAATGTATCATACGTAACATCACGCCTGTAACCCCCGACAGGGTAGGCAGAAGAATGTAGTGCACTTATTCCCACGTTACACGAGTTACGTTTACTTCCCATGGAATGGGTGGACACTTGGAGAGTCTATTTCTATACACCGGGCATAGATCTCAACTCCGAGTCATTACTAGAAATTCTAAATTAGAAAAATCCAATAGTACTCGCGGGATTTGAACCGCGTACCTTCCGATCAGCAGTTGCGCATGCAACTATATTTTGACCAACGAGGCAGTAACATTTTTTGTTATGTTCATTGTGAAAAATACACATAAAATACAAGTCTTTTTATTTCCGAGCAATACCCTTCTCGTGTTATTCTCGAAAAATATATTATTACAATGATTTTAAATCAAAATATAAATAATCAAAATATAAAAATAACAATTTAAAACATCAGATTATGTTCTTTATATCGTAAACATTGTTGACGACTACGCACCTGAAGTTCCAAGAATAACTTTAGAAACATTTGACATCGTGTATAGAAGCCTTACAAATATACCAAAAGCGCCACAGAACTCGAATGTTGCCCATTGTTACCTGCCTCATCACAATCCGACCCGGTCCAATATTGTAGCACAGCTATTTATAGATTTACGAGTAGCTGTACGAGGACGGGGCAATTACGGCAAATGAGTTTAATATGAACAAAACTTGATTTTTGCTTGATAAGAATAACACTATAACATCAAAATAATGTCCACCTTTGTTGATATGGAGAGCAGTTACTAATATAACCACAATAAAATTGAATCCTCTTAATTGAAAGTAAAATATAATGAGGTGAGAGCTTTTGTGTTTTAAACGTCACCACCACTGCTCTGGTTTATTAATGGACGTCGGTAATCGATACTGGCCGCAACAAACGGTCGCCCCAGCGCCTAGAGTTGGGTGTCGTGATATTCCCGACAGTGTCTCAAAGATTGCTCTCCCGTTACCCCTTAGTCGAGACAGTGTCCACACTCATGATCGTCTCGTGCGATGGTGCTGCCATTAATGATCGTCTCCAACAATATAGTATCATGGTATGTTTCTATTTTCCGGCGCTTTGTAACCTAAGCAGAATGTAATATCAAGTGGTAAGGAGAACAATACATACACATGTACTGCAGGTGACTATATGCGTGTACCGTATGTACCTATATGTGTACCGTATGTACCTATATGTGTACCGTATGTACCTATATGTGTACCGTATGTAATTATGTTAGCGCATAGTTAATAAATTCGTGTATTCGCACACATTTTGCTTTTAGTATCACAATCTCGAGATATAAATATAGATAACTACACACATAATTGCATTCATTACTTAGTTAAATTGAATAATAACACTTAACTATGTTAACCTACCTGCTGAAAGCGACATGGCGCCGGCCGGTTGCGGGCAACAGCGTACGCGGTGCAAGAAACCGCACTCTGCGATCTTACTCTGATTGATTGTTTGATCTTCGACTACTGTCGTACTGAACTCTTTGTCTTTAAAATTATTTTCTAGTTTTTAGTTTGACTAGCAATAAAAGCGTGTTTTTTAGTTTTTTTAAACTATTATTTATTTAGTAATACCTAGTTTTTTATGTTTATTTAACCGTAGTTCCACCTACGTGGTATATGAATACTACCACGATAAATGTGTCCTCTGAGAACGAGAGGGTGTAACGGGAGTTCCGAAGAGATAATTATCTTGCTAGTTAAATGTACGGTCCGGATGTTAGTTTAGAGTACTAATTAGACGATATGCGGGCGAACGAATATTGGACGAATGCAACGTATTGATATTCAATTTCATCCCTTATTTGGGCTGAAACGTAAAGAAAAGTGCCGTTAAGATAACAAAAAGTTTGGAGCGAAGGTCGGGTTTGTTTTTTAACTCGTTCTGGCCAAAGAGTAAAGGGACCTTGTTAGAAAGGATTGCATCGTTAAGTAGTACGACTACATATACATATGTACGGATTGAGCGGCGATGGTATCATTGATATTGTATTAAACGGTATTTTAACTAGTTTAATTAGTATTATAATTCTAATTCTAAAGATCTAATTTAGTGGTATCGTTAATATTATATTAATTTTGACTTGTTCGCACTATAATCTCTGACTCTAAAGAGCTAATAGAGGTCTCATATCTACATAGATAAAGGTCTGATTCCCGTCGCCAATCGATTCGCAAAGGTAACAGACCATTATGGTGACTATGTTGGTTTGCCACACAGAGGGTTGCGGACACAACGTCCGGTTTACGAACAACATACATACGATGTACCCTGAGCCCTACATGGGGCGCAACATCGCTACTAATATAGCAATTGTGTTCTGCTTCGTTATCTTTCCGTATTATACAGTTAGGTAACTTTACATTACTAAAACAAAAGTGCTTCCGATCCTAAACTTAACGAGAGGGTGGGGGAGTTTTGCCATTAGGTGAAATAACTGTCACTTATTTTGATATAAACGCAACACTCCTAACGAATCGATCTTAGTTCATCACTTTAATACCCTTTTGAAAGACGTGCATGAAGAGTATAATGTGTGTAAGGGCAGGATATTTGGTACTCTCTGTCCACCCCGTTAGGGAGCTGACCTGATAATAATAATTACTACGATTTTGGTAATGATATAAAAGTTTGATTTCATAGACGTGAGGGAAGTAATCCGTGGGCGCGACACCGGGCTGTCGAGGGGAAGGCCATAGATACAGGCATACATTGTTATCGTGTCGGCGTAGCTGTCGACGCGGTTAGGGTTGTACAGCTAACATACGGCTGCCTTTAATTTAACATTTAACAATTTTAATTCCTTAATAAATTTAACAATTTTAATTCCTTTCTATCACCTTCTGTTTCACATCGTGACCAACCCTAACAGTACAGAAATAAGATTCAGGAATTTCGAAGGGAAGGACATGGATACGGACATTCGGTTACGGGAAATAACGGGAAATAGCGCTTGCTTATTATTAAGCTTAATTTATAGAGGGGTTGAAATGTTCGGTTGAGATAGATTCGAAAACTCAACGTAAGACGCAACGGACAAAGGTGACATTTTAACATCAAGCGCAACATTGGCCGTTGTTATTTTTGCAGCAATAACAATACCTACTAGTAAATAATTTTTTATCTAATTATGTTATCCATTAACTTCGTATAGTCTCTTCATTATGGAGAGTAGAAACTAGTGCATAATTAATATAGCAGCGGATTATTAGTTTTTACGAGCGTTATTTATGGTTATGAATTTAATTATTAGTGATTAATAATACGTAAATAGTAATTAATAAGGCTTGATGCTGTCACGAATCTTATTAATATTTAATTGCACATATTTAAGTGGACACAAAACATTAAAATATTGCGCATAATTTAGTTTCATGTTCTCATGGATGTAATTCAACATTTTTAATATATTTTTTGCCTTATTTTTATTATATACAATGTGAATAAAATTAATAAAAGTTTATGAGTATATTATCGTTCTATATACTCGTGGTGCAGTTGGCTAGCGTCGTAAACTGTGCTCTTAGACTTCTCTTTCTGAGAGGAGACTCGTATCCAATAATGGAACGATAAAAGAGTTTGCTGAAGAGTACGATTTCGTTCATTAAACACTTTCATTATAGTTTTTAGTTATCATAATATATATAAGTAGTAAATGACGTGTAATAAGTCACATAATGTTGTTTAGTACTTAACATATACTTTTGAGTGACAACCCTAGCTCTCCTCCACACAAATCACAAATTGATATAAGCCATAACAAATTTTGTAGATATGTTCTCCCATCGATTGCCGGCGCCCTTCGTCTGCGTTCTCCTTTGTGTACAGACCGACAGGTATACAATTCTACGTTCATTTTGTACTGGAGAAAGTTTTCTATTGACTGCAATTGTTCGAAATTTATTTATTTTATAGTATTAATTTCATTTATTATTATTTAATTTTTTTTTGAAGCATGGCAGGTTTGCAAGAATAGAGATATTTGGCACTCCGTGCCCTCTGCCTACCCCATGAGGGACTTGGCGTGAAGAAATGAATGTATTTCTTTCGTGATTTTTATTGTTTAGTTGTGAGGTGAATTAATTCTTGTCGAGCGACACAGAATAATATTGTAGGTGCTTAATTAATTAAAACACAAAATGAGATGGTAACTTTAATTGTACTCGTATCAACGATAATTAATTCTTTTTTTCATGCTTCTATTGTTTACTCCTCGATATCTGATTTCAGAAAATACTCGAAAAACAGAGACGGAATGAATATGTAACGTTTCGTATTTTAAAAACTTATATTAGGGGCTATAATGACATTAAATTATCTGTTGATTTGCGATTTCAGCTTTGAGACTAATACGATCGGAAAGTATTTAATCGCAAGTTCTGAATAACATGGTTTTGTGTACGTTCTGATTGCACTTGTTATGCCTATTTTGGTTTTATGTTTGCCTCGTTGGTCGAGTGGTTGCGAAGCGCGACTGCTGATCGAGAGATCCTGGCTTCGAATCCCTCGGACTCGGAATCCGGATCTGTGCCCGATGTATGGCAATAGGGTCACCGCCTATTCATTCACCGTGGGAGTGTACTACACTCCTCTCCTTACTCCTTCGGCGATTACAGGCGTGATAGTACGTAAAACTTCATATTTCGATTGTCAAAAGAATTATTAACGGCATGTTAGACAAGATAGACGGCAGGACACGTGACCGGCGTTGCTTTTAGCAGAGATTTACATGACATTTCCTGGGTACTGTGTTGTTGAAAGGGCCGACCCTTGCTTTGTCTACATTGTGTGGTGCAGACTAAACAATGAGTGTTGCCGTTTGTATGTAAGTGTGAGGGGGGCGTAAGCCGCTGTAAGTACTAGGGTAGCGATGGGGTACACATCGCTGATGAGTGGGATCCAAATTAATTGCAGTTATTAATTCCGAGCCCTTCACTCGTACAGTTTTGACACACGATAAGCCCTGAAGGGCCGACGATCTCCTAATTGATTCGGACAGCGCTGATGGAACCGGAGGGATTCGTTACACGATATGAACAGGCACGTCTATTTTGAATACTTATTTGTGTAGCATCAGACGCGGGAGGTTTGTTACTATTGATTCTGCCACTGTTTGACATAATGGCAGCTAAGCTCTGTATGGTGTCCATTGTTGCATTTGTTATGGGACAGTTTTAATTAATTTAGAGTTTTACGATAACGTTAATAAGATTGTCATTTATGAAATTTAAAATTTTGTATTCAATTAATTAATATATTAAAGTTGTATTTGATCATTCATTGTAAGGTCTAAGACATGGTTTTTAGTTCATCTTATAAAAGAAAACAGTTTTTGCCATTATTTAAATAATGTTGTTTAGATTTGTGATGCTCTCAAAATTAAGAGAAATGTCATGTAGTTAACGGTAACAAAAATATTGGAATTGACTAAATGAGTCCTTATTATTGTGTTCCTATTTTTTAATAAAGGTAGATGGGTAGACACCCGTTTAGTTTCTGTTGGGTTTCATAGATCGTTTTAAGGATTGTAGGGCGTGAGGGGAAAAGATAATTAAGGACAGGTTAACAAAATTTAACGGCTCAGTATAATATGTATACCTATAGGATAACGTATATTAATTTTCAAAAACTAATAAATTTTAATGTATTTATGTTTACTGTATTTTTTGTATTTAATATTATATACGTATGTAAAATCGGTGTCGTTCGGAGGATACGAAGTGTGTGCCTTTTTAAAAGTTTCACAAACAAACTTAAAATGTTTACTTATACTCGTTGGTCGAGTGATTGCAAGCGCAACTGCCGATCGTGAGGTTCTGAGTTTAAACCCCGGGTCGGGTACCATGGGATTTTTCTAATTTAGAATTTCTAATAGTGATTCGGAGGCTCGATCTGTGCCCGGTGTATGGTAATAGGCTCACCATCTATTCCATGCGACGTAAACGTAACTGATGAAACGTGGGAGTGCACTACACTCCTCTGCCTACCCCTTCGGGGATAACAGGCGTGATATTATGCGTATTATTTATTCAAGAATCTTATTTGACTGCGTTAATGCATAACAGTGCGTACTGACCTTCTAATAGCGCAACTGCAGGATAGACTGTTAAAAGTGGTTTCTGGTAGGATTTGAGGAATGACGACATAATTCACTATTTCACTAATATTAACGTCATTGTTTAAAACTGTGGTCGAGTAGAGTTTCACCCCTTTAATTTATGACTTCTATCAGCGGTCCAATGTCTACAA
>DWME01003730.1:0-17620 GCA_018244795.1 Parelbella ahira ahira
GGGGTAGGCAGAGGAGTGTAGTACACTCCCACGTTTCACCAGTTACGTTTAAGTCCCATGGAATAGGTGGTGAGCCTTACATCGGGCACATTTCCAGACTCCGAGTCACTACCAGAAATTCTAAATTAGAAAAATCTGATAGCACCCGGCCCGGGAACCCAGGACCTCTCGATCGGCAGTCGCGCTTGCAACCACTCGACCAACGAGGCAGTTCCCTATATTAATTAAAAAGAGATTATTAGATCAAAATATTTATAACAAAATAACAATACATTGTGCATTGAGTCATGACGATTACATGAGGTTAACATGTAAACTATAATAAAGATATGTTACTTACTTCCTCATCTGAGTCGATTTCAGTATCGCTGTCGTTTAAAACGAAATCAGTCATTTTTTAAAGTTCTAAGTCTATTTTCATCAAATATAGATAAATATTAAATTTTCAAATTCAATCAACACAAAACATAACCTCATTAGGTTAAAAACGTGCTTTGACATTGACATTTAACTGTTTTGCTTGTTTCCATTATCGGATACGAAAACTAAGAAAAAAATGTAACGAAAAAAATTACAAACTTAATTTTTTACCATTAAAATGAAAACTTAAATATGTCCTTTAATAAAAGTATGAACTAAGAAATAATTGAAATATATGCAAATACCACTCTAAGTATTACGTAATAATATAATCATATAAAATTATAAAAAAGTAAACAAGAGTACATGTTTTGTTGTATTTTTTTTTAATTATTATTTTTATAGTAGGTTTTAAATACTCTATGGAATAATATGATATGTACTAAAATAAAACCGTGCTTATATACCTATTTGTACAATATCAAAATAATGACAAAATATTTCGAACTGCGAAAGTGCAATAAAGTATCCAACAAGAGTTTAACAAAATATTCTTGAAATATTTGAGCCACATCTACCATGTAAAATATTTTATCTAATTAAGTTATTATGAATGGAAGTAAAATATTTCATATTTCCCGCCACCTAGAAATTTATTTGCTGGCAATGATCATTTTTTTATAAAATCACATCGCGTCTAGAATATTCGATCACAATTTTTATTCTTCATGAAGATTATTTATCAGCAATACGCGTAATCTTAAATAATTTAGATGTGTTATATTATATTCTACAAACGAAATAAGTAACTTTGGAATAGTAATAGTTGTCTATTCTTATGACGAAAATATCGTAACAATAATCTATATAAAAAATAATTTTATTTACACGTAATTTTAAATAATTACGTTTTCTATTTTTAACACAATGTGACACATATATAATTTAAAGGCAAACAAATACTTTTATTATTTTTGTACAAAATCCTGGATATAACAATATTATAGTCTTCAGGAATAAATTGAAAACAAATATAATAAAACATCTGATTAATAAAATAAAACCAGGCTGAAGATAAATTTAGTATTATATTATTTACATGTAATGCCATGATTTTAAACTAAGTATAATGATCTAGGGTTACTAAATTATCTTGAACGTATTTATAAAAGGCAAAAGCAATATTATAAATGAGTAGCAAATTGCTTAGGATCACTACGTAAAAAAAGTTGAACATGGAACCATAGACGGATTTGATTACACTACTTTTAATTTTTATTGACTAGAGTTTGCAAGAACCACGAAAGATATTTTTAGGTAAGAAAAAATAAATAAAACACTATTTTGTGGTAATGATAAAATTACATATAATACTTCAGACTTTTACTTAAAATTAACAATATTATCATTGACCGGATGTACTAGATACTCGGACATGTTTCGTGAAACCCCCCGTTGTTTTGTATCAAGAAAATGCAATGGCCGCCATCTTCGACTCTTGTGAATGTTTTGATCGTAGTTTCGGACTTTGAGGCCTATTTCATTTGTGCTATGAAATTATTTGATGGAAATTGTTTCGCTACTTTGTAAGTGTTATTAATTTGTTTTCACAAAGGTTAGTACTGTATTCCTTTAGTAATTTCTGTAAAAGTGTTTACATCTGGATTTCGTAGTATAACTATTGTGATGTTGTCATTTTCTTAAATTATGCAGTGTTTTTATTCTCATTACCTAAACTAATTCATGAAACATTGGTTACTTCTGTTATTATTATGATATTGAACTTTTATAAATATACAAACCTCATTTTCATATGTACTTAAACTTCTTTGTTACTAAGCGGAATTAGCTATAGTATTTTATTACGTCGTTTAGCAAATTTTCTGTAATATAGTCGCAAATCTATATGTTAATATCGGTTCTAGGTTAGTGTTTACTTTTTTGATGTTTAGAGACATTTCAGTTTTCGTGCTACAATAATGGCGGCAGTGGATTTTAACCTATCCGCGTACATAGCGATCTTTTACTATTACCAATCGTTAGTGTTGATTTATCTTGGTGATATCCCTTATATTTTCCCGTAGGAAGCCAAATAATGTGACTTTCGATTAGATTTCTGGAACAATGAACCCGACTGTCATATAGTATTTTGTGGACTAAAAATATTTTTATAACGCTGATATGATCGCGGCCCCTGAGAATCATGAAGATGGATGGATAAAAAGTCGATTTTCGATTGCAGTCACATGAAATAAACTCGGGAGGCCAGGGTGCGCTCCGACCCCTCGTCTCGGGTTTGACCCAAGATGATATTCCCAGAATGTCAACTACTTCAGAGTATGAACCTGTGGCCCAGCAAGTGAGTACGATACATTTATCCTAGTAGCAAATTTTCTTACATTATAACCTATCTGTGGCCTTGTGTCATCCATTAAGAGCGTTCTTACCGCAGGTTTCACGTTCAAAATTGGTTTGCTTACGCGAAATACAATTGTAGATCACCTAGGCGGATATGTATTATCATAAAAAATATCAATTGTTATTGTAAAACTACATTTGTCATTAACCCATTCTTTGCCATATCACATCTACTTTATAGTTATAAAATTGTTGTGTCACTGAATATCACGGTTTAGGGTTAGAAGTAAATCAGTTTATTGACTAATAATAGTGTCTCCAAAATAAAACTTTCAGTAACAATGTTGTATTTATTGAACCTCTCATATATTGTAATATTGTGGAATGATTTTATTTAATAACTTACTAATGTAGCATGAGTGGGCAGGTTTATTGTTCAATTGTATATATTTGTATTATGTGAAACTTTAAAATGTACTGTATTGTGGTGATTGTATGATATGTCCATTTAATGAATGAAGTGTTGTATACATGTGAAATTGCAATATCTATATATGTTATCTATACAATAACATAATGTGAAAATCTTATATTGTATTCAATATTGCAATAAGCTAAATGTTTTAAGCCATTGACTCCATTTTCTTTGGGTATAAAGCATCATGATCTTGTTGTTCTATGTGTAATGTATTTATAATACTTGTTATAGGATTACGGGCCGGCCACCTCCAGTGAGAAAGTATATGAATGCCTGTTGGACCGTGAATTAGCAAATAGTATGGAATTACCTAGTATGAGAACCCCTGTATTACGGGCTGTTCCTGTTTCTCCTACTCGGGGGGACCCTGAACCCGATTCCACTAATCCTGAAAGCATTATTCAATCTCTTCATAAAGTAGATAAAGAAGTAGAGTATCACATTAGTGAGAAGAGGTGTGAAGCAGAGATGTCTGTAGATTCCTTGTCCAGAATTGTTCGTATAGAGGACACAACTATAGAAAGTGTGGGTCGTTTAGCATACCCAATTATTCAGGAAACTGATCATTCTGGTGATAACTATGTAGAGAATGCTGCTACTTTAATCCAAGCTCCGTTAAACTCAGCTATTGTCCAGAATGTCACTAAACTCCCACAAAATTTTACAATTAATGTAGATGCAGCTGTAGGAAATATTACAGCAATACAAAATGTTGCCCAAGAAGTTGGAAACCAAACCTTGTGGCTCCCAACAACAATACTCGCAACCAGTGCTGACCCAAAACATGAAGAAGACAGACCGCCAAGTGTCTCACAGATAATAATCACAAGTGAGAGTTATGTAAATGATACAAGTCAAGCTGGAAGAAGAACAAATATTATTACAGAAACAAGTTATATTAGTAGACCGAAAACCTCTAAAGTTCAGATTTTAAGCAACATATCGTTACCGAAAAATACTAACTACTCTCAACAGTATATAACCCAGGGTAAGGAAATAACAGCACCGATGTATGCTGCTCCAAATCATGTGTACAAGCTTAGTGCAAATGTTGTTTCACAAAAACACATGAATAATTCTGTATTGTGTACAAAGTCTCAGAAGAATCAATCATTGATTGGATGTACTTCTCTGTCTCCTACAGTTATAAACAATAGCCCTATAAAGAATGTGTCTTATAGTCATACATTTAAGAGCACAAACTTGAATAAGTCATCAAACAAAGTAAATAATGGTGCTAATTTAAATGCTATGGTGGCTTCGCCTACTGGCAATACACAATGCCATATATTATCTCGTGTTGTCTCTGGACCAAACAAGCTGTCTGTTCATTCAGGTCGAAAATCTGTTAACACTTTTAAGGGTTCTAAGAATTCACAAACATCTACACAGAAAAATCAATCACGAGCAATTAAGATTATACAGCAAACAGGCTCTGCTCATAAACTGGAATCAAAACAGTGGCCTGTTACTAGTGTTACATACAAGAATCAACAAACAAATTATGATGTGGACAAAAATACATCAAAAATTATACAGAAAATTGGTAGCCCAACTTCAAATAAAAGCCAACAGACAATGCCATTACAAAAAATGACAAAATGTGATCGGTTACTTCTTCATTCACCTTGTGGTCCTGTACTGTTATCTACATGTCCCATAAGTACAAGTTTGCCTAAAGGTCCCCATTATGTTCAGTCAGGATCAACACCAAATCTTAGATATGTTCAAACATATGGAGCTGCTGATAATCAGCTCTCTACAATTTCTCAAGTTTCTGCTAATCAGCAACTTACAGCACAAATTCTGCAATCATTAGCTCAACCTAAAATATTGTTGCATACTGGACCAGCTACAATTCATCAATTTTCTCCACCACCCAAAGTGGAAACAATAGAACCAGTAGAAGTCAAACCTGTTAATCAGAAAAGGATTGTTTTGTAAGTACAATATTAAGATTGTTTATAATTTTGAAGTATGTAAAGTAAGAACGTTTAAAATTTGCTGTTAATTTTTCTTTACAGTGGGGACAAGTCAACATTATTAACTGCTGATGATATTGTTGGCATGGAAGAAAGGCCAAATCTTTCTGAGGAGATACGCCGTTATTCTATTCAATCATTGGCAATTATTATGTTGGACCACACATATGCCTTACCAATGCAGAAGCAACTTGTTGTTACAACAGTATCAACACCAGTCACAACAGCTGCTCCGGTAGTTGTGTCACCTACTGTAATCAACACTCCTCCAAGTCCAGTTAAAAGAACATCTCCAGTAATAATGTCCACTGCAACTGTAAGTGAAGCACCACAAACAGTACCAACCACGGTAGTTGGAACACCTATACCTGTTAGTACTATTCAAATGGCAACTTTAACTTACAAACCACAGCCATCACCTGCCCAAGATGATGATGCTGCATCTGTTATATCATCAGTGGAAGGGGATAGACATAATGATGCTCCCAGAGGTGGTAGTGACACTGAGACCGCTCCAGAAGGAGAAGAAGAAGGCAAGACTAGATGTATTTGTGAATTCACACATGATGATGGTTATATGATTTGTTGTGATCGTTGTGGCGAATGGCAACATGTAGATTGCATGGGGATTGATAGACAGAATATACCAGATGCATACATGTGTGAGTTGTGTCAGCCACGGCAAATAGATCGTCGACATGCACGTGCCATACAGTTAAGGAAAAGAGAAGAGTTAAACGCTCTGGGTGCATCTGATTCTGATTCATCTGAGAGTGGACCAATTACAGGTGGGCAAAGAAGGAAGCGCTTACTTACAGTTACTACTTATACAAATACCAGTGGATCTTGTGTAACAACATACAATTCAAATGTTCCAACATTGCCACCACAGCCTACTTTACCTGTTCCACCAAAACGAGTTCCCAAAAAGCCTAAAAAGCCTGAGGTGATAAGAAAGGGAACTAAAAGAAAACTGTCTGAGAAAAGAGTCAAGCGCAAGAAAGAAATGTTGCTTAACAGAACTAAATACAATACAAATATCTCAAGCCAATCACATTGGCAAGATTCATATGAGCTTGCTATGACTAATCATTACAGTCCAGAATTAAGAGCAAAAATAATGAAGTATAGTAGTAAGCTAGGCAATACACCAAATTTGGCATCAGCTATTACAGCACATTTATGTACCACTGTGCCACATGCTGGAGGTAAGATTCTAATTGCTACTAAGGATCTGAAAGAAAATATGCCAGTTATTGAATTACGAGGTAAATATATGTTATCTACCCAACATAGGCCACAAGTACAAAATTCTGCACGAGCAGGGAGTCAAAAGCCTGGTCCTTTTGTTTTCTTCTACAGATTACCAAAGGATAATACTCAAATTTGTATTGACACAAGAACCTATGGCAATGAGGCAAGGTTTGTTAGAAGATCATGTAAACCTAATGCAGAATTGCAGCACTGCATTGTCAAAGGTGCTCTACATGTATATTTGGTCACTATCAGTGTTATTCAATCTGACACTGAAATTACTGTTGGTCATGATAGTAATGGTAGCAAGCAACCTTGTGCTTGCGGAAATCCAAAACATTGTAAAGTTAATGGTTTAAATACTATTGTGCCCCGAAAAAGTATTGAATTTCCACAAAGAGAGAAAAGAAGTAGAAATAGATGTCTAAGTGCATCATCACCTGTTTCGCCACCACTTTCATCTCTAATTTCAACTCCTGTTAAAGATATCACGTTTTCTTTCTCAAATATTAAAATGGAGAAAAAATCCCCAATCAAACATGAATATTCACCAATGTCTCCCCTGAAAGACGTATTTCCTCCAAATTTTGAAGAGCCAATAAAGACTGAGCCCTTAGAAGATAATAAACCTGAAATGCAAGAAATCGATTTATTGGCAAAAGAAGAAATGAAACCAGATATAGATGAACCTGATTTTATAAAAGTAGAACCAAAACTTGAAGAATTTGACGAAGAGGAATTACGTCCACTTATTTCTAAACCAGAGCCTGCTAGCAATTTTAAGAAGGAAGAAATGAAAGAAGAAGTGACTGTTAGAAAAGTACCAGTTATAAAATCAAAACTTGATGAGTATGAAATCAAAGAGGAATTTTTACCTTTCCCTGAACCAGTGCAAGTTGTGCAAGTGCAACTTGTACCTGTACAACCCATACAGCCAGTAACACCTGTAGAACTAATACAGCAGGTAAAAGTAATAAAACCTTTGGAAGTTATACCAACAGAGATACCTGTGCAGCCTGAACCAATTGTACAGTCAGCACTTGTTATACCACCTGCACCTTTGATATCTGCACCTGTTGTACTCCCTGCTCTTGGGGTTCAACCTGTTGTTGAGACAGAGGAAGTAAAACAGGAAAAAATCGATGAAATTAAGCCTGAAGAGGAATCAAAAATAGAAAAAGTAGAAGATGAACGACCAGTGACACGTGAATTTGTTGCGAAATCGGCATGCCATGACAGGTCTTCCAGATCTAGTAGGACTACTTGTATTAATCAGGATTCAATGGATGATAAGACTGATGATTCACAAGACAAGATACTTACAAATAAAATGAAAGATAAAGAAAAACGTAAAATGGTAAGTCAAAAAAGATATTTCATGAATTTACATGAAAGAAAACTAGAAATTTATCATGATAAATGATTTTACTCATCTCTTTCAGACTCGGGAGGAACGTAAGATGGAAGCTATTATGAAGGCGTTTGAACGGATGGAGAAAGCTGAACAGCGTAAAATGGAGGTAAAAGAAAGACAAAAACGTAGAGAATCTGATCCACATCCAAACTCGTATGATAAAGAAGACGAAGATGAAATAAATTGTCATACGAAAAAGAGAAAAAGGTCTATATATCGTACTATAAATGGCTTTGATATGTGTGTGTGTATGTCTTATGCTAATATTTAATTATGTTTGTAGACGAAAGGGTCGCGCTCGAACAACCTCACAATCCAATCGACGTAGACTTAATTCTGCTGACAGTGATATGGTGACCTCTGGTGACGAAGCTACACCGTTGTCTCCACCTAGCATGTCCCTCGCAAGACAAGAAACTTCAGTGAATGTTGAAGTCGAAAGAAATGAAAGAACACATGATACTGTAAATGAGGTTTGTATTAAAATTTAGTACATTTTACTGACATTCAATAAATATTCAGTATTGAAATGTATTGGTTTTTTGTTCTCAGGAGCTTGGATTAAGTTCAGCATGTTTATTAGTTGAGGCAGCGGTAGGTTCTGTTGAATCTGCGTTCAAACTCCCGAAGACGAAAAAAACAATGGCGACTGAGTGGGTAGGACGCTCGCCCGAGCGTACACCTTCCCCGTACCACTCCCCGTATAGACCAACCTTAGTTTCTGCCCCTTCATTAGAAAGTTTAGTCCGAGTGGCGTCTACAATGATCGGAGATTTAAGTAGTGGCCACGATTTGGATAATGAAGACGAATTACATAGTTCTCCTCCCCGAACACCGGGACGAGAGAGAAACAGGCCACCCAAAAAAGCCAAAAGAATTACAAGAAGTACCGTCCCTATTGAAGTACCTGAAGTGGTAACACCAGTGATGCCTCAACACAGTGCTAAGAAAAGATGGTTGAGACAGGCGATTAGTGAAGAAAGTGACTCACCATCCACTGGTTTGTTCCCACAAGATTCTCATGTCTGCTTATATACAAAATCAGGTATAAACTTTTGTTTTGAAATATCTTAGTAAATCCAATTGTAAATTTAGTTATGGTTTTGCATGTAAGCAGACCGTTAAAGTTATAGTATTACAGATAATGCTAAATATAGATGTAGATGTGTTTGTTTCAGAGTCTCCGCCAAATGAAATGGTAACGCCATTGAAGAAAAGACGTTTAGCAAGAGAATCCTTGTCATGTGAGGCAAATACTATTGTACCTGTAAATTTGGTGGTAAGTAAGAATCTTTTAATACATTTATAAAATTTGTAAAGTAGAGAATGATTTCTTAATTATCAATTCAATAGAAGTTGACAATGATTTCTCCTGCAGTGTCATGAAGACACGTCGCCAATCTTAACCTCAGAAGACTCTCCAGTCAAAGAAGACTCATTAGCCCTTGCGCGACAGTACAAAAGAAACATAATGGAAATGTATAGCAGGGACCGGACTCGATCTGACAGTGGGCAAGGATCAGACGATCAATGTCATATGGATAATGACGTCCTCAACGTCAATATAAAAGGTCCGCACGATACTGAACATATAAGGCGAATTATTGGAGTGCCAACCCCAGAAGACGAAGTGCCGCCAGATCTCCCTAAACCGGAAGATATAATAATAAACAATAACAATGTAGAACTTGAAGATATTGGATACAATAAAGTTGTTCCCATGGAAATAGACACGACAGTTATCACTCAGTCGAAAATAGAGACGAATGAAAACAGCAACGAAGTTAAGGGTATCGAAAGTCCCAATGATAAAGTGAACAGTTCTCAATCAGCAGATACGAGCGGCAACTCGTCGCCACAACGGGACGAAATGGACGACATACAAAAGAAAATACATTCATTTCACACAGAAAATATTCTAATTTTGAAAAGCCGAAATAAAAAGCTCCCCAAGGAAAAGCGGAAGAAGGTCAATCTGAATTTCGACCTGAGTATGGTGGACGACCGAATCAGTATTCAACTGCGAACAGAAAATGTCAACAGTAACGCCAAGGGCTCAGATATGAACGGTGACATTCACGATGACACAAATCATTCGGGGCATGAAGACGGTAAAATTCTCGTATCGCCAGAAAATATTCCTTTGCCGCCCGTCGAAACGATACCGCTGCCGGCAACGGAGACTATACCTTTGCCGCAAGAGCCAATTCCGATGTCAGCCGTTCCGGCTCTCGAAACGATACCCTTGCCCGAAGGGCCGATGAAGCCCGCAAGCTCCGTTATATGTGTGGCGGGTGTACCCACGTCTGATGTGGAAAAGGAGCCACTGGAAGAGAAGGAAGTGGAACGACCTACTGTTCTGGAAACGACCACGACACTTCCATTCTCCACCCGATTTAGTTCTTCCGGGCTGTTCTCCGGCATATTCAGCAACATGTCCAACTCTTTCAAGCTGGATAGCCCGATCAACGAGAACATTCCGAACATGTCGATAATAAAGAGTGCAATAGATAGGACTACAAGTTTAGACAATAGTTTATTCGACAAGGACAAAACGGAACCAGTGGATGAGTTGAAAAGCGTTCAAGAGATATTGACACGTGTGAATAATATGGACTCTAATAACAGTGTGTTGCTATCGGGAGTTTTGAAGAGCTCGGGCACCGCGAGCTCGTCGCCAGCCTCGGAGTCTCCGAAGCCGAGCAAATCGTACTGTCCGCGCGCCGCCGACCCCCGCCTTAACCCTCCGCCCGCTGAAAAACCCAAACCTGTCAGAAGGAAGGTGAGTGCACTGTGACCTTTATTGATTTTTTCCCTTTATGTATAAGAAATTCTGTTTGATATAATATTTAAAGAAAAATTGTGAACCGTAATACAGCTTGTGAATGCTCAATATTTAAAGTGGTACAATTATGAAGACTAGCTAACACTGAAAATTTATTGTTACTGTTAAGATATTCTAAGTGATTGTTGGTAAAAACGTAATATGGTCTCTATATCATACATTCGTTTACACACTGACGATGCAATTGTTTTTGCCTAAATTAAACGGAACGAGGTTATAGATAAGATAGGGCGCTTCGGCTGACGTGTACCGTACATAAACCAACCTATACATAACTTGTTTATATATCCACGGAGGATGTTCACATTTATGGTCTTTACAAAATCATCTCGCTCTTACATAATATTGACAATAGTCGCGGTTTACTTTCGAAATTACGTCAGGCTTGAGGCGATTTACTTGATTGGTTTTATTCGCTTTACAAACTCGGAGACTAGTCAACCGGGCGCCGGGTTCCATTCCTGGCATGGTTTAATATCTGAAGGATACATTCACCAATCAACTATAGATTTAAATGCCAAAACATTTGTGATACAAAATTCAAAATGTATTACGAAAAATACCAAACAAGTATGAAAAGTAGACGTTAAAACATAAGAAGAATCTTTCATGTAAAATTATTCTACATATTACATTATTTACCATATAATGTAACTTGCACAAAACGCAGTTGTGATGTTGGTGCTTTGACCTCACGCTGGGTATACGCGGTGGATTAGAATGCATTTATTCATTCGAAAGGCCAAAGGTAATACAATGAGGCTGTAACTATTTCATTGGCATGTTACATTGCGCTTTGTATGGACACGAATTGGCAACTTCACATGAATGGCAGAAGGAAATGACAATTTGGTTAAAAGAAATACATTTTTGTAAAAACTAAATATATTATTGTAAAAGTTTGTATAACTAATTAGAAAAATGCCTCAGGGTCGAGTACCAATTGATATGACCTAGTTTATGCTCAATTCCCACTAGCTCCGAGTAGAAGCGAAGCGTCGCGAAATATACCTACTCCCATTTTAAATGAAATCTGAATTTCCTCTCTATTAATTAATGTACAAAAATTACAAATTGAATTTAATCTCTTTTATACAATTAATTAATATAAAAATTTACATTTAAAAAAATTGACATTTCAATTATAAATTTTCTTCGACACCGATACGAAAATGCGCGCTACGCCGCCCGTCTTATGTGTTCTGTGTACAAATTAGCCCGTTAATTGATAGATATAGAACTTAATATGCTATTAAAATTTAAAATGACGCTTCTTCTACCTGTGAGGATTAATTTGTGTAATGAAAACCATGTTATTCGAGTGATTGCAACCGCGATTGCTGAGCGAGAGGAGTTAGGTTCGAACCTTGGGTTGGTTAAGAAAGAATTTTCCTAACTTGAAATCTCTAGTGGTAGCTCTGGGTCTAGATTTGTGTCTGGTGTATAGCAATAACCTTAATCCCTATTGTGTGGTGGGATGTAAACGTAACTGGAGAAACATGCGAATGTACTGCACTCCGCTGCCTACCCCTTCGGGGCGATAATTGCACGATGTTATGTTCTTACACGTGTAAAAATAAAAGTATAGAATACAATACGTATTAAATATAGCAATGTAAAAACCCATCCCACCGTAAGAACAACGTTATTATAAATTTATCAGATTCCAACGTATAAATCAAATTGAATTTATGATTTGACTCGATGTAAATGAATGTTTTCATTCTAATCTGTTTAGGAATCAAATGAACAAATTTTTATATTTTTTCTTATATAAATCAGTATGCAATATCGTACACTACACATTTGAATTTAGAACAACTGTAACAGTTGGACACTGAAATGTTTTAAAAAATTAATTATAGCCAGGCAACTATTATCGTGTTCAAATGTGACGTTGTTTGGTACATTGAGGAAATGCGTGCGTGGTAATATCGTAATTTTTATACCGCCCACGAGAAACCTACCCACGCGCGTGCAGTCGCGCACGAAATGTGTCTTTAGGTCGATATTCTAGTCATTGTAATAGTTACATTATGTTGTACATACTTTCAGAGATAAGAAAGCTCTGTCTATAGTCTATGCGAGGTATTTAATATTAAGGTTCAATAAAAGTATTTCTTTGAGTAAACTGTTGAAAAAAGATCCAGTCAGCTAAGTGAGTAATTGTATGTGTCACTTTTGTGTAAATGTTAAAAATAAACTGATTCCTTTCTTTACAAAGACCGTTAGTCTCTTATAATGCGATTTTAATAATACTGAATGTATTCACGCATGAACCGTATGTAATAAATAGAAATACTTCGCACAATTAATAGATAACTACATTGCTGACAAACAGCTCTCTATAACGGAATATCGCAAGCGTCACTTGGGTGCTCCGGCGTCCGCGGAGGCTTCGCCGGCGGGATCGGGAGACGCGGACGCGGGCCCCGAGTGGTCGTCGGGCTCGTCGGGCGCCGGGTCGCTGTCGCCGCAGCGGCTGGACGCCGCCGCCGCCGCGGCCGTCGACGATCTCGAACAGAGGCTACACAGGGAGCTGTCCACCGCGCACTTGCCGAAAGGTACGTCAACTTAGTGTAAATTTTCTACTTAATATGAAAATAAATAAAAGCAATGGACATTACATCCTTCATCGATCGTGATACGTCTGTAAAAATTAATCAAAGTCAGTAAAAAGAGACAAAAATGTGTGACGTAATGGCGGATGTGTTGTGTAGTAGGCGGTATTTGTTGAAAAAATTGGTCGTATTTAAAAAAAAAACCACGTGATTTGTTGTAAAATTTATAGCCTTCGAATCTCCGTTTTTATTGGTACCGGTTTATATTAGCCTCATTTTTTTTTTCTTCGACATGTGGACCCAACGTGTAACATTTAGTAGTACGTACTTAAAAAAACTCGTCGACAACTATAAATTTATAACTCAAAAACCGTTTGATCGTTACGCTCATTCAGTCAATTATTCAATCAGTTCGTTACACAGGACAAAGTCAAGTCGTAAATAAAGCAAATGCATCCGACTGTACGCATTTAATATGCATCGTTTATATTGATTGTCAAGGTCGCAGTGTTATTCCGATATAAAACCGGTTCGACGGGTAGGTAACACGTAATCGTGTCATATAAACTGTTCAACGGCGGATTACGATGGATGAAGCACGGGAATAAAATGAAAAGTAAATAATAAAATAATTAAAGTTGATCGTTAAAAAATATCGTTTAAATTACAATTATTGTAGTGCTACTGGCTGGTGTCGTTTTTGATTGGACTTAATTGTTTTAAGAAAATTAGTATTTGTTGGATTTTTCGTAATGTGGATTACCTCTTCAGGCCGCTTTAGTACTTTAAAAGGCTTGCTCCAAATAGTCCACCATATAGGGGATAAGGTTGAAATGAAAAGCAACACTCTCTGACAATTCGAACTGGGGTTATTTAACCAAGATTACCCCAGGCCTATTGTAGTTGTGCGAACGATCCGGGGCTAGCGGTGGTACTCAAAAAGATTTTAGGCGCCAAATGTAAAAGTAGTGCCAAGATGCGCCCTAAAATAGATTGTCAGCTTTTGCCTTTGTCTGCCCGCAACAGAGTTGTGCGTGATCGTCTCTAGCGCAGCAACGCTACAAGTATTATTTGCTGACAGATTAATCTCGCACAACCCGTCCGCCGACCGGTTGGCGAACGCGTCGTCGCACTGCTCCACGGAGACAATGCCCTGTAAATAAACGAAGCTTGTTTAGTTAAATGGGCATAAACGCACATTCACTTTATCCCCTATAGTGTTTTATTTGGTTGCAAAACATTTAGCCTAAACTACGGCTTTTTCGAATTAATCATTTCACTCTGTATGACATGTATAATGATAGCCGCGGCTTGTATTGTTACTGGGTTATCTTTTATCCTTAGGTACTTTTACCATGCAACGTGTAATACTTATGAAAGCGATAATATATAGATATTTAAAAAAACTATTTTTGTAATGAAAAGTTAGAGAGCAAAATTTTTGTATTGTATTAGAATGTTATAAATATATATATAAAGTATTTCTCGAGTCGTATTGCTCCATTGCAACAGCAATACTGATAGAGTAGATTTTGGTAGAAATAACAATTTCCTCTCTTCTGAATTATAAAGTGACTGTTCGACCTAAATCAATGCAGTACAAAGATATGTAGGTACATGCATAATACATTAGCAGACGAGTCGGTAATTTGCGTCTAACATTGCACCCCACTGACGCGAATCACGAAAGGGGGAATCCAGTGATTGGCGCCGTCAATCTCTATGCATGTATTGTAGGTGTACTGCTCGCCACATATTCCGCTTAGCCAATAATTTCCCCGTATGTTATCGTATACATATTATTTATTCATCTATATTTCATTCCTAGCGTGAAAAATATTGATTGATTTTTTTTTCACTTTAAAATCAGTTTTCTAAACACGTTTAGAATTAAATACAGTTAATAAAAATTGTTTATATCAAAGCGGTACGAGCTTTTCTACCGTTGTCCTCTATTTTTGACCTTGTTTTAGGTTAACAATATTTTACTTTCCCTTCTCGTTTATTATTTTTGAGTTCTAAATGTCTAGTTTCTACGTTAGTGGTCTCGGAGATCCCTGTGTTTGACACACGATGGTACTATGCATAATGATTATAAATATAAGGAGTAGGTTTACAATTCTCATATCCTGGGCTCGATGGGTAGGAAAAATTTATAATTGGCCCGGTGTTTGACAAGAGGTTCTACGCCTAATTACATGAAACTTAACATTACTGGGTAACAGTGGGAGCGCTACACTATCTACCTCTTCAGGAAAATACATGAGTGATGTTATGTTAAGGAACTTTACGTGAATATCTGTGTTTATGTATTGTTGTGTTAACTATCACAGACGAGTTCCATCACATTATCTTTACTTAACTATTGGTTGAAGGGGGGGGGGGAGTGATAAATGTAATAGGAACAATTGTGTTACTGGGTGGCTATCGATTATTTTATTTCTGCGTCGTCGGCCATGTCGATAACGGCATGGAAACACGTCCGCCACTAACGGAGTTATGTGATGTTAACAATCGTTTGGGTTTTTCCTTGCGCCATCGTATTAAACCTTATATTTGGTTTTTATTAATCGGCATTTCACTCTTGCATTTAACAGTAGGAATAAGCAAAGGATTGAAATTTTCTCGTTTTCGTCTAACATCGAAAGGTGGTTACAAACTAGTGTGCAATACATTTGTACATTATCATATGCAAAACTCGACAGCATTTCATGCCGTCCTTCGCAGGTGACCCACATCTTCTTACATGGAATTTACAATGTCTATGTATGTAGAAACAGTTTTACCTATGAACACATACGAGCCTTTATGCATATGGGGGCTTTCATTGGCGCTCTAAAATTGAGAATTTAATATTATAGTACATTACTTTAAGTATTAACGTGGTACAGCTTTTCGTTTCTGTTTTTCTGATTGATCAGACCTAAATTGAATAAAAGATTTTCAAGAAAATTATGTTACATGATGGGATGTGGCATATATGTATAAAATGTATTTAAAGGAGCGCGAACCCCGTAATGTATGTATAATACGTGTAACAAATTATCCAATTAACTAAATTTTAACCTCCATTGTTTACTGTCATGTTATCAATGTCAGACACAATAGTTTTGTATTAAACAATAGAAGAGAATTGAGATTTCTAAAGGTGATACTCTTTACTCTGATGAGATACTCTTTGAAATAATAAGTTTAATAACGTTGAATCTTTAAAATTTACGAATCACTATCGAATTTAGGTCGCCGATCGACCATTAGTACTATATGACTTAACATTACTTATATAACCATAATATTACGCCCCTATCTGATCGAAAGGGTAGGCAGAGGCGTGTAGTACACTCCCACGATTTGCATGTTATGTAACACGTCCCACCATGGAAATGGGGTGTTGAGCCTCTTACCATATAAATAGAAGCACATAGTGAGACGAAATATATTTTACACGGTCAATGTCAGGTGGGTAATCTTAATTCGTGCGACCTTCAACGTGCGCGCACACGGACCACGATAAAAACAATACGGACGCCGAAAAATAAAATAACATTGAAATTTTAATAACAAACAATAACACTTTGACTTACAACACGCCAATCTTTATTGCAATCGTAAACTTATTTAATTCTATTATTCAACATACATAGATAGTTATCTTCAAAAGCCTAGCTTCCCACCCAACATGTGTCCCGCAAGCATGTGGTAAGATAAAGACGACCAATACAGATAAACGTTGAAGAATTGCTCTTTCATTATCTACATAATATTGTATCTTTATGCGACATATCGATTGAACATAACACATATATCTAGATCCGAATTATAATATTATAAGTGCGAGAGAAACACTGTCGTCCGTTTGTTCGTTTAGGTTTTGCTACGGAACTCATGACTTGGCTAAGGAGACAGTAACTTGACTTATTTTTTGTACCACCCCCTTGAATGGTTTTAACATGCTGTGTAAGATTGTACCGGAATCAGGATTATATAGGTTTTGCGCATACGAAAGCGCTAATAGCAGCTTGTTGACATATAGCAACTGCGTAGTTAAATATCTTTGAGTAACACATGTGTGTTAACGTTAACAAAAAATATATCTAAAAACTTTACTATTTCATGAACTATGATTTTTACCTATCGATCAACCAATCGGTAATTTTTTGAATGGTTTTTATACCATCTATCTTTTGTAATGTTGTAATTTCCAAAAACCTGTAATCCCCGAGGGGGTAGGCAGAGGAGTGTAGTACACTCACACGGTTCACTAGTTACGTTTAAGCCCCATGAAATAGGTGGTGAGCCTATTGCCATACACCGGGCACAATTCCAGACTCCGAGTCATTAGACTGGTGACTTTTGTTACGCATTTCT
>DWME01003731.1:0-17618 GCA_018244795.1 Parelbella ahira ahira
AGTATACATGTACATATATACACATATGATGATATTACAATACATCAAGTATAAGCTACAAAATTATTTCTCGTCACTGTCGTCACTAAGGCAATTAGTCTCGCCATACTCATTAGCTCATCGGAACACCTGAAAACCACAAGAGGATCCTCTAAGTGATATAATCATTGTCACTTTGAAAAATTAATGAGAAAATGAATTTGTAATGAGTCGTGTATTTGAGTGTAGGGGTAAAGAGTAGGTGGGGTGTAATGTATTCGGTTACGTTGAAGGTGTATTATAACATGAAATATTACAACGTTGCGGAAACAGGTTGTAAAGAATGCGCTAATGGGTTTACGAAATGTTTGTCCTCAATATGACACCTACAATCAAATATGTACTTTTACAGTTGTATAAGACATGTATAACAAGCACGTCAGTTCTATAGAGAAGCACATCAGGTATAATAATAGTGGTAGCGATATTCGGCACTCGGTACGCTCTGCGTGACGTTATAATAATAATGATAATAGACTTGTGTCTCATTTTTTCTCAACACAAAAGGTAAGACCATAGTTTAGTATTCTGGTTAAATACACTTCGGCGGATTTTACACGTCGTACTTGTCTGACCAAAATAAAAAGATAGAGAAAACGTTTATGAATCTAAAATGAGAATATTTCATTTCAATATTCGCGACAATTTCCTTCAATTGCAGCAAACGATGCCTAACATTGAAGTCTTATCTATTAAAATCTTGGTGACATCACAATATGGTTTATTGTAACGTGTTACATATTGTGCCATCTTCATAAAACGTAAGTTCAACCAATACATGATAATAGTGATACCGCGTCAGCCTTAACAACTGAACGGTACAATGTTGCGTGGAAAGGTTGATTTACGACGCCTCTCTACCTTTTCATGACGGTAAGGGTTGAAACGAGCGAGCACTCGGCTATTAGAACCCGGGTTTTGCGACTTATAGAGCGAGCGGCGAGCGGAAAATATGTATTACGGTAAATGTGTCACATTGAAAAATCACCTGCGCGTAATGTGTTGATGCTAGTAACATTAACATAATTAAATGTGTACCACTGAAACATTGTTGTTAATATAATAATTACCAGGATTGAATTATGTAACGGCTTAACTTACATATGTTTTTTGGGGGTGCCCGATAGTGTCAAAATGTAATAAAAATGGTATTTCTATTTGATTTATGTTATATGTGTGCTATATATCATAGCTTTATGTTAACGATAGAGTAAGTTTCAAGCTTAGTTAAATTCCTCGTGTATGGTGATACAGGATACTTGATATTATAGTTTATTATTGCAAAAATATGTAAAGGAATTTTCATATTACGAATTAATTATTAATTCGTAATACATGTATATCAATTTCGGAAGCGTGTTCTGATTTTTTGGGATGTGTTCCTGTAGGTGATTTTCATATATTATTGTAGGCTGATATACCCCTACGCCCTCCGTAAATTAAGATCCTAGTCCTTCGTGTACAATTCCGATTCTAACAAAGCAATATGACCAAATATACGGTGCGGGCACAAGTAACGCCGGTGTATGAAATATCACACAATTCAAATGGCAATTCAAACTGTATTTTGCTTAAACCGTGCGAAGGTTAGGGCACTAAATGTCAGTATTGTAATATATATGAGTAATATTTGCTAGAATCTCAATATCAACGCATATATTGTAAACCATTTCAAATTCGAGCGTTCGATAAAGTAAAATGTTGTTATTCTGGAATAATTTCGAATAAACTCATAACATTTCGTAATATATATATTTGTTCAAATAAGTTCGATTCTAAAACGTCCTGTTTATATATCAACGTATATTTTTCCGTGAATTGAACTCTGAAATTGAAAACATGGAAGTGATATTAATTTTATTTCGTTGGAAAATGTTTCCGTGTTTAGGTAAAAAATATTAAAGCGTTGATTGAACTGAAAAGTTGATTGACTTTTTTTAGATATAAACCTGTATAATAGAATTAAATTTCAGTCAGGTGTAGGTATTATATTTTACAATGTTATTGAAATATATAAATACACATAGATTGCTATATCGGTCACAGTTTAGTTTTGTGTGAGTGTATGTGTATTTTAAAATTTTATTCTCATGCTCAGAAGTATTAAACAAATGTTAATCTATTTTCAAATCCAAATTGTAATAAGATGATTAATAAAAAAAAATATTTATCATCAGCCATTATTTCTTTTAGTCCATAATCATTTCAGACAATGTTCAGTATTCTCGCGTTAGCCATCATCAAGACCATCATTACGTAGGTCAGTAGTCTTTGTGACGGCGTACGAATATGATGAGAGTATAGTCTGTACTACAGACGAAGAACGTCACATTTGTTAGGATAAGATGTTTGACGACAGGACAGTATAAGAATAATAATATCGGACAACATTTGTTTTATTACGTCAGCGTGTTGGGTACACCCACGCACAGATTGCTTCTTTGATAATAATACGACTCAATATAATTCAATAAAGCTGTGAATTTCGGGCTGTTGTTGATTGTCAGTGAGTCTGTGTATATATGGTCTATATAATTGATAAATTACATCAGATAAACCCACGCTCTGATACGTTTTTTATCAGAATTGTTTTGTTCGGAATAATATTTTTTTATATTGTATATCACCTCGTTATAATTAGAACCTCGTTTAGATTAAATATATCTTTAATGTATTGCTGATCGAAAGGTTTTGGATTCGATACCCGGGTTTACCTAGAATATTATTGGTTTTTTTCTAACTTAAAATTCCTAGTCGTAACTCAGAATCTGGATTTTTGGCCGCTGTACGGCAATAGGCTTACCCTCCAAATCACGGAGGTATAAAAAAACGGGCGAGATATGGGAGTCCTACACTACTCTGCCTACCCCTAAAAGGAAATAAATGCATCATGTTTTAATGTATGAAAAGAGATGGAGCAAGTATGCATTGTTTACTATTATATTATAATCTTTATTTTTAAGGTATTCATCGTATTTTTTTGAAACTCGTAGTATTGTCGCAACCTAATTTAGATTTATATTGTTATTACTACCGAATGTTGTCACGTCAATCTCATTAACAATATATTGGATAAAAAAAATCACGGCTTTCTTTAAATATTTAGCCTAAAATGTACCATATATAAATCTAAAACAATAGACGTCATATTTCAAAGCCTCTTATTACAGGGTAAGTGTAGGGTAAATGGACTCTGCCTCCCCTCCACGCTCTACCGTCACTCAACTCATTAATTCGGTGCTCAAGTATAATATATAACCTAATTGTGGTGTACAAAGTTTATACGTAATGTAACACGCATAATATGAAACTATACGTGTACTCATAACCCTAACCTAGTTCTGTATGATAAATACTCAAGGGTACAGTTTAATTACCTCGCAGTACTACATAAACTAGAATTGTCCGAGTTTACGGCTCATAATGTAGTTTTTAGAGGTTTCACTCGGCTCGTGTACTATGAAATGTACGTACAACACGCCCTGATTTAGTGTGAGAGTTTTATAACATTTCTTCGTTATTTAACATGGCCATTTTAAAACACTTTTCTGGCAGCGAATGAGAAAAAGAGCCACTAGCGTATGTTCACCGTATAAAGTTACGTGAGAATTTACCAAAGCGGAGAATTTTTACGCTTTTAAATTGTAGCAATCTTTGTTTCAAGCGCTGATATATCGCGAACTTTGTTATTTTCCACTATCCTCGTCGCCCCGTCTGTTTTGTTGCTGTAAATTTAACGGAATTGTTTCACACTGTACGCTGCTCTATTATGTGGCTCTCCATTACGTGCCGCTGTGTGTGTTTTAAAACAATTCGTGTAGTAAATTTGAACACTATTTAGATGACGCTGGTAGAAGACTTACACGTGGCGAGCCATTGGAGGGAGAGGCCTATGTCTAGCAGTGGACGGAGTAGGCTGATGATGATGACGGTAGAAGATGTGATTTTTATCACGGTTTTGTTAATTATCCGCAGCCGATTGCCGTTGTATCGCGACCTTTTTCGTCATTTAACTGTTGCTTTTACCACACCTACTTTAACAGTTGTCTCAAAGCCTTGTCTACTCATTATAGATTCTTTGTATTCTCAGGGTGACAGTATGTATACAACTGTGTATATTTGATGTCGTAGAAAATGTGAATACGAGATCTTTTCGGGGATGTTTATTTGCAAATACCTTTTCTTTTGTGAAACGAAATTCTGCACATGCTGAGGAAATAACTTGGGTCTCATGTTTTTGTTGGGGACTTGTTTTTACCATTTCTAGATAACACGTCTTTTACAACATCATTCTAGTGCGATTTCGCTTTCGTCCAAAAAGAAAAGCTTCCGCTAGCCATGAACTTGACGCCATATGCTTACATTTAAAGTATGTGCAAATGAAATCTCTGCGAAATACAGTTCATACTTCTTTATGTAACATTTCATTCATTGGCTACTTTTAGCTTTTCGAAATGATTTCAATTCGAGCAGGCAACTCTCGCTGCTCAAGCTTTTATTCATACAAATATTTTATCCATTGAATATTTTTGTAGTGTGTGAGGTTTTAATTGCGAAACGGTGTATTCGTAGCTACAGAACCCTTTTATATATTATTGTTTGTAATGTGAAAACCGCTGGCCTTTTGTTAGTATACATATTTGGGATGGTTTCACATAGGACATTAATTTTGCATGCTCTTAGTGCTTTTGAATTTCCGATATTTTAGTCATTATATCGAAGGTATGTAGTTCATAATTGAATATGGTGTCGATGACGGAAACGGTGGTTTTAAAATATATTACTGGGGAATTCTTACAGATTTTCGTATTTAAAAAAAATTCTCCCCTTGCGACTTTAACAATTGAATTTGTAAACTACGAGTATTTTTCATTAAAACATGCATAAAGAGAATATGAATTGGAAGGCAATTTTTTATTATACTTGTAATGCCCAATTTTCTCGGAGCGATAATTGCGGAGTGGAGCAGAAATCCTAGATTTTCGTAGTACCAACACACATACCTATCCTAATATCTTAATGCACTGCTCGATTACCATGTTCTTCGTAGGAATGAGGGTTTCGGAGGTTCAGTCTTCTCCATCCAATTTCTGAATCGGCAATATTCTCGCATATTCGAATTGAATATCTGTTTTATTATACTTTAGTTTACCGGACTTTGTAGTAGCTCGGAGTCCACATGTGTGTCCGGTGTATGGTAAAAAGCTAACTCCCCATCCTATAGTGTATTGTAGTAGAACGTGAGACTTAATAACACTCCTCTTCTTATCTTTTCTATTATTACAGGCGGGATAATACAAATTATAGTAATGACAAGGTGTTCGTGAAATTCTCGCTTACAAAGACGTTAATTGCCTACAAGATTAATAGTGCACCAGTTAACATGTTCATTACAGAGTCCTCAGAGACCATGTAAGCCGATACAGGACCAATTAAAACATGTGTTGCCGGCGTCGTGTGGATTAATTAAATTAATAACCGCAACTTACTCTTCTATATTTCCTCATATTCGTGCATAATTTACACTACCTGGCAACATCGAGCACTCCGTAGTTGATGGGCTCTCTCGAATGTGCCTCTATTGCTTTCCTAGACGTAGAGGGCGCTACTAACTGACCGCAACTGATTCCTTCCTGTTTCTGGTCAGCGATATCCCACAGTTATTGGAAACGGCTTCCCATTGTGTAGAGGTAATATGTAAGATAAATTGTCAATATAAAGTGAACATGTGTCAATTTACTCAAATATTTTCGAACACTGGTATGAAACACTGGTATGAAACAAATCCATACTTTCTTCGTGGACTTATTTATTTATGTATTTATTAAAAGAACGAATATAAGGATTCTCCGAATGAACTCCAGGTAATGGGACGTCGTGTGTTGGGTGCGTACTTATTGCAAAGAAAAAACTATAACCATGTAGAATGATGTTGAAACAAAAAATATGAATATATAACACTATATAAAACGACGTGTACATCTGTACTACGTCCATAAATACGGCATTAGAACAGCCTTTAGTACACTAATGTATTTGCTGATTTTCTCTCTGATCTTTTGGACAGGGCAATACAAAGTTTTGTCTAGTGTAAATAATAGATAGTGTAGAAAGGAATGATCTCCTTGTTGTGGAATACGGAGTTCGAGATCGCTAATGGAACGTAAATTTCTGGAGTGATTTGAGCAATGGTGTTCAAAGATTTTTTTAGTTATCAGGGACAAATAGAATTGCTTAGAATAGGATACGAGACAAAGGCAATTCTAGAGTTATAAATATCATTAGCATCGACGTCATGTTTGTCCATAACCGCATAATTTGCACTTTTAGAGGAAGAAGGACGAAGGGTAGATTTTATAATCTACCCTTCTTCTTCATCAGGTGTTAATACATCTATAACCCTCTAGAGTGTATCGATACACTGCAAGAGTATGGTATAATAGGCTTAGTACCTAAAGGAGTAGTAATCTAGCTACTTTCTATTTTGTCCTCAACGGTGGTCAGTATCTTATCGTATATTAATCACAATTAGGTCTTCCACTTTAGTTCACGATCCGCAATTAGCACTAAGAAACCAAGCCTCTGAATGTTTGTTACCCTCTTTGTATATATACACTTCAGTGTATATTATATACAGTGACTGCATTTAAGTTGTATGAGATAAATTTAGACAGTGTAGCGGGGTATCGATCGCAACACGATACCGGGGAGGTAGACGTAACATGCTATTTCGATCTAAATTTAACCTTCTACCTCAATATTGCGTAATTGTGTCTGATACGTGTAACCTTAATATTCGAACGGAGACCTGTGCACATTGCGAATTCTGTATGATTTATAGGCAGCTTAAGTTTATTACTACGAGTATGTACCTTTACGGGGTAAAATGATAGCGCCAAGTGCCAGACCAATCTCTATCTTAGCAGACCTGACGTGATTCTTCTGTATACATATATTCTTCTGTTCATCATTCGCTTCATACATGCATGTTGGTTTTTAAGATTGATGTTTCCCGTCACTTAGTGTATTTTCAATGTATTGCAACGTCGCGTAGGACATCCTCCAGCTAGGTGGACTGACGATATACGCAGTGGCTCAGTGGCGTGCTATTGGGGAGGCCTATGTCCAACAGTGGACGATGACGGGCTGACAGTTTGTGTGTGTGCATTGCAAATTATTTTATAACTCATTACAAGTCTGCTGAACTTCGATTATTTATTGTAGTATATTATTGCCTATGGTAGTTATATATACGTTTTGTAGTACGCCGATAATTGAAAATTGACTGTTACTCGAGGCAAATATCCAGGACTGAAACTTGTCCTTGAAAACATGGAAGTCCTGATGAAACTTTGCAACTAGCGGTAATCTATCTAAAGGGCTCCTAAGTTTAAACTTATTGTTCTTGACAGATTAATTAGGAGCCTAAAATACAAGTAACTTTATAATCGTTGTTGACTGCGTCGTTGGTCGAGTGGTTGCAAACGCGACTGCCGAACGAATCCCGGGTGGGGCACTATTGAAATTTTCTAATTTAGAATTTCTAGTAGTGAATCGGAGTCTGGATCTGTGCCCGGTGAATGGCATACACTCACCACCTGTCCCACGGAACGTAAACGTAACCGGTGAAATGTGGCAGTGATGTTACGTTTATAATTGTTATCTAGTTTAACTACACAAGTTGGCGTGACACATATTTAAATAATCATATAAATATAAATAAACATATCAATATGGTGTTTATAAATAATATACTAAATTACGAAGTTAAATAGGAGTTTTAAAAGTTACAATTGAGGCGTAGTCGGATTAAGTTTGACATATATTTTAGTGCAATATATTATTCATACTGTCGGTACTGTAACAGATTACAACAATATTCAACAGCAGTACAAATAAAATTAGGGTTCCCCCAAAGGCTATATATAACTAGGCCGAGTTTTAGGTAGACTACGGTGAAGTGAAACTGGATATATTACACAGACCGACCGACGAGACATCGATCGAGGCATGTATCAGTTGAAGCAGAGATCATAACTTGCGGTCGAGGCATTCCTATCTCCTGGGTCCATCTGTCTCTCTAATTTCGATATGTGATATTGCACACATCAGTTACATTATTGTTATGTCACCACACCAGGGCCCTTACGGGGTGATTACGGGGTGGGTCCCGGTTTTCAAATATCTCTATCTTTACGGACCTAATAAACGTCTTCTATTTGATACAATTAAACATTGCCATGTGATATTTGTTCCTAGGACAGTATAGACAAGTTCAGAGAGGGTTCCATCATCATTAGAGGGATTTTTCATTTGTATGTCAAACTATATACTACTTGTTTGAAATAATAATACATATCTGTTCATAACGAGTTCATTGCATGGCAATAGGCTCACTTCCTATTCCAAGTGGGCCGTATAACATATGTAATTGTAAAACGTCTGAGTGGACTACACTCCTCCCCCTGCCCTTTCGGTGAAATATAGGCGAGGCGTTATGTTATTATCTTTATCTTTTCCAAAACTTCTATTATTACTGCTCTCAATTTGGAACGTGCTACAATTTAACACTGCGCACTACGAGTTTTCTACTTTTCTACGTAAAGTTTAATAATTGTAAGACTACACTCTTGTTTCATTAAAAGTTTCAGTGTGAACTTAGGTTCCGCGGTGCGACGGAGTATACAATCAAATTGTATGGAAAAATTTAGCATCCATAGAACATAGGCAGTTAATTTATACTTAATCTTACGAACAGCTTTACAGCTTGAAAAAAGCCATTAAGAATTCTGCTTGCGCCGTAATCTACGTGTGTGCCAAGCGAAGCCTTGGCGGTTAGGTTGAGTTGTAGCGGACTATTATAGACGGAAGATCAGGGTATCGATCGATCCATTAGCGCAGTTCGTCAATTAGTTCTAACTTTCACCGCCGTTATAGCTAAAGAGTTAAAGTCATTAGGTGTGATTGTCGTCAGCAAATAACGATCATAAGGTCTGAATTCGTTTAAAGCGGTTTTTTTTTCAGTGTGAGTCAAGATTTGCCTTTCAAAGAAGTAGTAGGACGCTGTTGCCTAGAAAAAATAAATGACAATATGCTAATAGCACTTTTATTGGAGAAACACCCTATTCATAATAAAGGAATAGTTGAAAGTGGTGTATTTTGACCTTTTTATATGTGTCGTATATGAAATATAATGAGTTTAAATGATGGACATGTTACCAGTATATTTGTCACGAGTAACTTTATTCGGTTACAAAAGTATGCGTGATTTTATTCAAGTAAAGGTCCGGCTAACCCAAAAAAGGGGAGACGAGGGATTGAGGGTTGAAGGTTTTTTTATTGACAAAGGTGTTGTTGCAATGTAAAAAGGTTGATAATCACTGGGTTAAGCTATGAGAGAGATTTACCTTCTGTTCAATTTACATGAAAAGTTTAATTCATTTGTTCTTATTGTTACTTGAGTTACAGGTTAATTGTTGAACGCGGATGAATTGATTTAAACTGTGTGACCATTTTGCTGTTGTCATTGTTTTTTTTATAATTTGTCAATAATGAACTCGGAAGGCATTTAAAGAATTTGATAATTTTATTAGGCTATTAGGTACATAGAGAATCAGTTACATTGTTATAAGTTTCTATATAAAAGTAAAATAATTATAAACTAAAACTTACAACGTTTTCTGCGATAACTAATGTCTAATTTGAATAAGAATGAACTCGACAACTATCATTGAAAACCGAGTGTTAGATTACAACTTTCCACTCCGACGGCTATGAATTCAAATGCTGGAATCAGTTATATATACATATTACCTTTAAAAACATTATAAACACCATAGAATTCGCCACAATGTTCTCTCATGGTAGATATATATATTAATCATTCTCATTCTTCAGACACACGTGTTCATTGGTGAAATGTACCCTTTTATTATTTTGATATATTTTTTCTCGACCCTTTTATGATTGTTCTGTTGGAACACGGGTCTCCTCTCGGAATGAGTGGGTTAAGACGTTAAGAGAGGGTTAAGAGGAGTTTTGTTATCTTGTTAGGCAATAAAAGGGATTATTATGTTAAATTATGCATATTTACTTAATAATAAAATTATACATGACATAATGAATACCCGCACAAGAATAAGAAAAATAGAATCCAGCGCGCATCTATGAAGAGAAAAAAGGACCGAGAAAGGCCAATTAGGTATGCAAGGTATTTGGCAATCTGTGCTTTAAATAAATTTAAAATAAAATTAAAAAATATTGCCATAACAAAATAGCAATGCTTAGTTAATATTGTTATTACATCATCACGCCAGGACCCATACTAGGTAGGCAAAGAGCCTTGAATATCTCTAATCCTGAAAAGCTGATATGTTCCTTCTAAAGTACAGCGCTGTTTTCAAACACACCTACCCGTGTCGGAGACTTCTATCTATCTAAATAACTTTAATAAACATGAAGTTGTTCATATTTTCATTTCACCTTAGTAATAATCTCGGGATTATCTTCGAACAGCAATTTAATAGTTCACAGATCAAATTGCTTCAATCTGATCGCTTTACGTCTTAATAAAACTTGAACAGTAAATACTTGTTCAATAGAACTAAGGAACGGACCGTTTATCGAAAGATGAAAACCGCTACCTGAAGCTTGAGAGCAATTCAATTCATTTCAAATTCATGCTTTTATTCACAGCTTCGTACCGCGTCATAAAGCAATGAACTTTTATACGACACTATTAATTTTTTAATTAAAATTGAATATAAACTTTATTTTTTTTATTTTAAAAAATAAATAAGTAATATTTTAAATAAATAACTCAACAATTTGCGAGGAATTGTTAAAGTTATATAAATAAATTACTTAACAACTAGTATGAAATTTTTAAGTCATTAATGTTAATAATAGCTTCACAATTAGTGAGATCTTCTAAAAGCGACGAATGTAAATAAATACTCGAGAATTAGCGAGATATTTTATTAAGCATTGAATGTTTATATAAAAATGTTTCGTCCGTGGGCAGTATTGTGCAAGCCAGCGAGCCTCTCAGTTTGAGGAGTTCGTTAATTGGTAGTTAGGAGTTCGAGCGACGAACGCTTTATTGAAATTATTCATAAAATTGTAAGGCACAAATCTTATTCATAATGTTTGAATGGAATTATATTTCATATTCGAAATTTCGGATCAATGGTAGTTTATTACGGAATCCTTTTCTATTTTATTATTTCTATTAAATTATAATACACGGTTATGGACATACGCTAGGCTTAATAACAGTTTTTGTTGTCTTTATTTGATGTTAGATTATACTTTGGATTATTTAAAAGTGGATGGAGATGATTTCTTTGAAGACGTATAATTCGCGAGAACTGTACTTGACTTTTAGTACAGTCCACTTTAATCACCCCAAGATGTTAGTCTCTACTTCCACACATTGTTGCGAATTAACGAATCGATAGCCGCTGGAGCAGACGTGTTCTGGAGTTGAGACCGCGACTTGGCAAACGTAGCGTGGGACGCCCTCCAGGTAGGTGGAGTGACGATATACGCGAAGTGGCTGGTAGTGGTTGGATGCGAAGAGCTGAAGATCGAGCTCAGTGGCGTGCCATTGGAGAGGCCTATGTCCTGCAGTGGACGGGAGTAGGCTGCTGACGATGATGATGATTATGAAGGTTCCTATAGGGCTCTGGTTCTAGAAGCTATGTACTTCAACCATAATCGAATATGTTATTCCTAGGAGATTTAGCAGGTATCGTGAATATCTTGTAAGCGTAGAACGCTATCACATAGTTTTGTTGTGCTTCTAAAGCTAAAATACACTTTTAATAATCCAAAATCTAATATAATTCTCATTGCTAAAAGCGGATTCTTCCGCGGGACGAACCTTCTGATTACCAGCATATCGTATAAGTGGAGCAAGTTATTTTTTTTAACTTTCGAATTATTCAGAATTAAGATTCCATTTGCACAATAAAATTATAAGCACTTCGACACTATTTCTATCACACAATGAGACTAGGAGGATACCTACCTGTATTAGGTGTCTTATCTGCCATACCACCTAAGGATATCTTTACTTTCTTGATTCTATTTTATACATTTCATTCCACTTCATAATAACACGATTGAAAGACGCATAAGTTATGGCCTAAGTAATGGAGAAATATGTGAAAACTTTGTACCTTCCTATTTTTCATACAACTTGCTTATTACGGCACATATGTATCTTGTGAATATACGGGGATGTTATAAGGAGGTATCGATTAGGAGAATATAGGCACACTTGTTCTGCAAAACGAGAGAAAGACAGGCAGAAATATTCACAAGAAGTACATCTCCTTAAATCTGAAAGTTTCTTAGATTAAATTGTGTTTGTGATCTCCGAAACCAGCTTGTTTGTACATGAGATCGAAGAATGTAGAAGAAACGCGTCAGGTTTGTAATGGTAGAGAAATCTGGGAGAAAACGGTCATAAATATGGAAGTCAGGTCATTAAGGATAGAAATATGTTGCAAGCATTGTTCTCTACGCACCTTGAGAGGAAACTGTAATAATGATAATAGTTTGTATCTGTGAAATTATAAGAAAATCAAACACCGATATAACCTGAGAATGGTTAGCTGAATTCATCTCACGTACACCCGTAATGCCCATTTAACTTTTTTTTGCCGTCCGTGTTACAATGCCATCTTGCGGATAACACGTGTAATACACACTTTTATAGCTTCAATAATATTAGCTAATATTCTGACCTAAATATTCAGATATATGATATTGCTTCATATTACAGATAAACGTTTTGTGCCGTTTGTAGGAACTGTATTTCCGGTACATTGCAGGGCAAAGTTACATCGCCTCCACATCTAGAACTCCAAAGCATGTCAATATGTTTTGTCATAAATTGACTTGCTATTATTTCGTCACACAGCTGCCATTCATGGTTCGCAGAGAGTATCAAAAACAAAATAATAAGAGAAAGGACTAACATTTTGATACATAAATAAAACGAAAAAATAAGTCAAAGAATTACAATAAAATCCTAAACGGAATCATAGATGATAATTTAAGTGTATCCAGTGTATTAAGAAACCGTTAAATAATTAAGATTTCCGAGAAACAAACTTTAGCTTTACCAATTTAAAACTACTTGGCAACATTATAGCTGGTAAAACTTTTTAACTTCTAGCAACTTGTCTGATCTTATCGTTTGGTATACTGGTACAAACTTTGCATAAACGCTGGCGGGGAATATCCTTGAAAAAACTTAGACATTTAAAAATGTACATAACACGAAACAAAACAGCTTTTGTTTTGCTAATTTTTTGAACTTTCCATATATTATTATTATTAGCTTATTGATGATAAATATAAAACGGATGTGTGAATTTAAATACATTGTATCAGCCAAGTACTGCATGTATACATTAAATAATGGTATGTCCGTGTTAACAGTGACGAACTCCTATTTGACAAACATTGTTTTAAAAAGGATGTTGTCATAAACGAATGTTTCCATAACAGTATAATAGAATGTGTTAGGATACTTTACTTTATTCGTGTAACAGACACGTCATTTGTTACCAGCACAAATTCGAACGTTTAATATTAAACTTGAATAAATTACACTGAGTTCAGCGACTCATCACAGCTTGATTGGTTACCGCGATGAGATATGAATCGTTACAGCGTCACAGACATACTATAACACGTCGGTTCGCACAATGACACGAGGACCAAACGGAGATTGGCTATCAAATGATAATGGATCACCGAGCAGAGGGGCCTGGACAGTCGCACGGCGATCTGCGCAGGAGTGGCTAAACAGGCGTAAAATTGTACAAGGAATTTCCATACAAACCGCCATTTTGTTCATAGGAGTTTGTTAAACGGATGTGTAAATTAATGCAAATCTAATTTTAAAAAAATGAGGCGTCGCTCAGGATACGTTCAGTGTACTGTCAGAGTTCTGTAAAGTGAATATTCTAAGTGATAAGTGCACATTCAACAGTAGTTCTCATTTTGAAATTGTATTTTTCCACTGTATATAGTGTGTTGTTCATTTTGTAAAACATAGTGACTCGTGTGGAAACATTGTCACGATAATTTCACAGTTCGAGCTTGGAGCATTTTGTGTGGTAAGTTTTTTGTTTGCCGTTACGATTTATATTGAAACTGTTTCATTGTATAAGATCGGATGAAACTGAATTTGTTTGAAAAAAAATCGCACAAGCTTTATTCTGTTTACATGCATTTATAATTGTTAGTACTGTAATTGAATTTTAGATAGTGCATTCTATAAGTTAGCTCAATTATTATATAAAATGTCTCCGTTTCATAATAGTCAGTTGGAGGAAAGAGGGAGGGAGGGGTACTTATTTGTAAATTTCTTATGAAATATTTAAATGGTTAATATACCACAGATACTGCTTAAATTGCGTTCTAACAGCCTTGAGTGAGCGGTTCCTGGATATATTATATGTATATCATTAGTATTTGTCCAACCTGAAACATTTAAAAAATATGCTTAGTAATTAATAAAGTATTACCTAAAATGCTTGTTTTTAGGCGAAGAGAATACACGGTAAATTGATCAATATATTTACGATATACCTTTGGCAACTTCATAAGCTCATAAGCAACTATAGGCAGCCATGAGACCTGCCCTAAACAAATTTACCTGAAAGCTTTTCGGGTACAGAGTGTTATACCCAAATTACTAAGTTGTTACTCGCAAAATCAACACACATTAGTACTATAACATTAACTTTATTTTAGTTCTGCATAAATTATGTGGCTAGCTAAATTTACCTGTGTAATTAAATAGTATATAATGGTTTAAAAATTACTAAGTTGTTACTCGCTAGATGAACAAACATTAATCCTATAAAGTTAACTTTATTTTAATTCTACACAAACTATGTTCTACATAATTAATGTTTGCCATTGCATACGTATTTTAGGGTGTATTGCCAATCAGTTAAAAACAAAATTAATTAAGCTTACCGCGATAACCAAGTTGAATTTATTTTAGTATTATATAAGACCCTTTACAACGTACATTACTCTATCGTAGAAATTTTTTTAATGTAAGTAACTCAAGTTCAATTGGTTAACGAAAAATTCATTTTAGTATTCATTGTGAAATAAATAGTTTCATCATATATCTGTGTACTTTTTGTTGAAGTCTCGTTGTTAGTAAATAGAATTTATAAGCCGAAAGTTATACCTCTGCTTAACCTGTAAAGGACCTTGTGTGACAGTAATAATGCCATATATGTATTTAATAATATACACGCTCATATTTCTAATTCTAAAATTTGCCTTTTTAACATGTCGATTCCCTAATGAAAACTTGTTAAATTTGCTTCTACACTAGAACTCTCGAGATTTTACAAATCTAATATAAGTACGCTGAACGACATTGAAACAAAGAGTAAACAAAAAAATAATGAAACGGATTTATTGTTTTCACACTGGTTCTTTAACAAATTACAGAAAAGTACCCTTTTGTTCAATAATAATACTAAAGTTACACAGTGATTTATTTGGCGATAGACTTGCAGTATTTTCACAGTAACACACAGGTTATACCTACACATTTATAGTTTATACGTTGATGAAACCTAACACGGCATACATAGATTAACGTAGTATTAAATTTACGGCTATTTTAATAGAGTATTACTAGTAATATTAATTAAATAGCGTTTTTGAACGCGAACTCAAAGCTGTTAGGTATGTGCCGTTTATGTTAGATGTGGCATTTTTTTTACTATCTGACCTTGTTTGCGTTTTTGGTGGCATGCCTTTTGTTGATAAGGATAGCAGTGTTTCTGGAAGTCATGGTACAATAACTCCGAAGTATAGTTACAATAATATGTTCACAACTCAAAGGTAGTAAAATACTGAATTATGTCGAGATAATTATATTATAGAACACACATACATTTGTATGTATATGATTTAATAGGTGTCAATTATTAGAATAGTTTACTAAAACCTAGATACAATTTTGTGTAATTTTTCAACTAATTTAAAATCTATATGCTCGCTTTTGGGTTGTGGTGTATTTTAATATTCTCTTTCCTAGAAGAGACTCGTGTTCAACCGTGGAATAATAATGGGCTGATACATTGTGACGTAGGCAAAAGGCAAGTCTGTAGTTAACAAAAGGTGTGTACCTAAAATATGTACGTAGATTACTGATAAACGTAACATCACGCCTTTAATCCCCGAAAGGGAAGGCAGAGGAGTGTAGAACACTTCCACATTTCACCAGTTACGTTTAAGTGCCATGGAATAGGTGGTGTGCCTATTGCCGTACACCGGGCACAATTCCGGACTCAGAGTCACTACTAGAAATTCTAAATTAGAATAATCTAATAGCACCCGACCCGGGATTTGAACCCAGGACCTCCCGATCGGCAGTCGCATTTGCAAGCGTTCGACCAAGGAGGCAGTCAGCTTACTGATATTTTTGATATTTATGTATAAAATAAAGATATTTTTGCTTTAAATTTAAATTACGTTCACTGTTATTTTTAAATTTCTAATTTACCCTCACAATTAATTTAAAATCACTATCGACTTTAAATTTATTAATTTTAAGGTAAACCGAGGATTAATTTCAAATCACTATCGTTAACGACATTGTTCGTACTGGTTTTATTAACGTTTGGTTTAACAATAAATATTATAATGAAAAGTAAAGAAATATAAAGCTGGTGGAAAAATAAACGCAATCTATTTAGCATCTTTATAAAGTTATTACAGTGATAACATTATTTTTAAAAAGGAGGACATTCATTAATACTTTAGTATAGCCTTAAAAAGATAAAAGACGTAACGAATTTGCCTGTTCCTACCCGTGTAATGAAATCTTTGTGATGTAGATCACGGAGGAAGATCATAAAATTTATGTAATTTTTTCATTTTACTTGTCATATAAAAATAAAATGTACGAAAACGGCCCATCTGAAACTGAGGGGTGCCGTCTCTATAACAAACTAAAACATTAAAATATCCACAGAAACCAACACTCGCTTATCTTGACCAAGTAGGTCAAATACTGGTTGATGGGAGAGTTAGAAGTCTTTGAAAACAGCGTTCATGTGATGAGAGATTGATGAATAGTGAATGAGAATGTCAGTTATATAAGGTTAGAAATAATTGACACCCAGAACTCTTTGCCTACTGCGTATAAAACCTGGTGTGATGATATACCTAATAGTAATAAAATTGTCGTGAAAATTTTATTATCCATATATTTGCTTCAATAGTTAGGAGATGTATGGAACGTTGTTCTGGAATGTGTTTTTAAGACCAGTCTTTCGCTGTCGCTATGAAATGGACGACAATTCTATTATTTCACTGTCGCAGAGATCATTCGTTATCTATTTCAGCTCATCACTTTTTTCATATGACACTGAGTTGTTTTCGTGAGAAACGAGTGTTTTTATTATTTTTGTGTCAAGTATTACAATAATGTATCTAACAATGAGAAATTTCTAGAATAAAGAAATTTGTATTGTGTTAAAATATCACGTTTCGAAATTTGACCTTAATTTTTATAATTCGAA
>DWME01003732.1:0-17618 GCA_018244795.1 Parelbella ahira ahira
CGCCGGAGAGTGTATCCTCCACTCTAGGAACTGTTACTCTGTTACTCGTCCTGTTTTCCCAGTTTGATAGTGTTAAGAACAGGGGCTAACTTGTAAAATGTTAATACAAAGTGATCACAGTATACTTGCGGTTTCTTCTTGTTCAGTTACCTACTCACTCACCCTCACTAATTTACTATGGTGCAAATAACACCGCCGAGCTGACATTTTATATCTAAAAATATGTAATCGCTGGAGTTGAGTTTTAACAATTTAACATTGAAGCACCATGGTGCAGTTGGCATTTACACAATTGTCCCACTGCCACTAACCAGGGCTTGTTTAAGGAAACCCTGTGGCACTTGTAGCTCCTGTCAAACAAACTATGAATCTGAAATTAGTTACTACAGGAGCCACAGTGTTTCATTAACACTTTGTACCTTAACTGAATAACAAAGCAAATAAGCACCGGGCAGCTGCTTGTGATTGTGATGATTTTTTAAAACACAAATGACTCACAAAATTTTTTTTTTTTAGTTGGATGACTTGCTGAGCAAGAGGAAGCAGGCACTGGATGCAGTCATCGAATTTGGGATTCAAGACAGCTTGCTAGTTCGCAGAATTACTGGAAGATTGATTCATACACCAAGTGGCAGAAGCTACCATGAAGAGTTCCATCCACCCATCAAGCCTATGACTGATGACTTAACTGGGGAACCATTAATCAGAAGATCAGATGATAATGTTGAAGCTTTAAAAAAACGTTTGGCCACATATCACACACAGACCGTTCCACTTGTAGACTACTACATGAGGAAAGGCCTTCATTACAGAGTGGATGCTGCGAGATCCGCTGAAGATGTTTTCAGTAGAATCGACAACATTTTTAAATCTCGCATTTTCAACAGAGAAAAAGTATCAAATTAAATTTTGAAATAAGTGAGAATGTTTTGTACAAATCTAATTTTTTTATAAATATGATTGCATCATGACCGTTGTATGTTTAATAGTATTTTGGTATAACTCTAGCTTGTTATAGTCAAATCTATTTTAGAGACAATTTTTCTTCTATAATTACAGTGAAATGGTACCATGGCAAAATTTTCTTTCAATTTACCTCTTACCTATTCTGTTTGATGTCTATGTCAACTAAATATCCTCTGAAGCTTCACTGTGCTATAACCCCAGCTTTTGTTTAAAGGTGTATTATATGTCCCAATGTGCCTATTTCTGACCCCAGTAAGTATATCAAAGCCACGATGTAGTTCAAAATGTTAGATTACGTAACATCACGCCTGTAATCCCCGAAAGGGTAGGCAGAGGAGTGTAGTATACATATTCGCACGTTTCACCAGTCCCATGGAATAGGTGGTAAGCCTATTGCCATACACTGGGCACAATTTCAGACTCCGAGTCACTAGTAGAAATTTTAAATTAGAAAAATCCAATAGCACCTGAGCCGGGATTTGATCCAGGACCTCCCGATCAGCAGGTGCGCTTGCATCCACTTGACGAACAAGGCAGTAGTTACAGGAAATGGTACTTATTCTTATAAACATATTAAATTTTTATAAAATGCTTGCCAGGATTTTTCCCCTGCAGCCGCGCAACTAGAGGCTACTATATTATGGATGTGGATTGTTAATCTAAGAATTATACGTAATAATATAAGAATTATACAAGACATCAGACTTTAATGTTAGCTGTTACAATCATATTGATAACAACTAAGTTTTCAACAGGTATGATCAATAAGTGATCAAATTTTGTAGGAAGAGGTGTCTAGATATTTAATAAAAAACACTGTGTACAAATTAAAACGTTATTTATTTTTTAAACAACAGGCGCAGCGAGTCGCGTCACAAGGGAGGGGTAAGTATGTAAGCTCGAATAAGGCGAGTGACACTTACAACTTATAGAATCTTTACATCTGCTTAGAGTTTTATAATAATAACATTCCAGTTAATAACTTAGATAACATTAAGGCCGAGATATTAGTTTTAAGGTCCGTATTGTAAAGTGGTGATATAAATGTACTTACTCTCCTTTACCCTTCGCACTATTTACTGCTCGTATAATACTCGATACAAATGAAAAAACGACAAATAAAATGCAGGAGTTTCATACAATTCCGTACGTACCGATGGGTATATTTAATACATGCATTAATATTTTTAATCTACGGATTAAGATTAAATAGTTTCTGATAAGAAAAAAATATTTTACCCTAATAAGCACTCCTTATCTATTGTTTATTTTATATTAAAGGAGTGATCAGTTATTAAATTCCGATGTTAACTTACCTACTTCAACACGATCCATTCTATATCATTATTAGGTGTAGGTACATTACACAGAAATGTCGAAAGAGGGAAAGTTTTCAAAAGTTGCTACATTGTAATACAGTCTATGGAGTAGGTACAGCAGTAAACCTTACTACATAATTGTTTTCAATAACCTCTATAAAAAACATCACCACGGTTTTCACAGCCGTTGTAATTATAACATTATTTGCACTCTGGAACTGCCGGCGACGCGTCAGGAGACTTGAGGCCCGCGTATCGAAGGTCACTTATTTGAATAAAGTACTAAACGATATTATAATTATTGGAATAATAAACCCATTAAAATGGTCCATATTTAGTGAATCATTAATTTTAATGGATGTACTATGTTAACGCTATTCCCTACAACATTTTAAATATTAGCTCCATAATTATTAAAAAAGGTTTAACAAATTCAACAGAATCGTGTGATTTCATGTAACTGACAAGTCATGTTCGCTATTGTAAGAAAAATATAAAAACATAGCGCGTGTAATGGATTTTAAAAATCAGGAAAAATGAAACACAAAAGTATGGACATAATCTGTAATTGTGGCCAGCTCGGTAACGACCCTTGTAGGTACATAAGGCATTTTAATGTAAGAAAATAAAATACACTTCTGTTTGAATAAAAGGCGAGAAACAGGTACAATGAATGCGAAGTTCGTTATTATAACTGTTTTATATAAAAGTATGAAATGATAATTACAGGATGTTAGTGATATGATTGTTACATTATAAGTTTCTATAAAATTATCATAATTGATTTACATTTGGGTATAATATAAAATAATCACACCGACTAGTATGTAATTTATACCTAAGATACTCAGTAAGCATACGGAGGCACCTGTATTTAATTCTTTCATCTAAAATTTCAATTAATTACATACTTATATTTAATCATCTCTAACAACAACACTACGTCGATATTGAACGCTGAACACGGTATAATTTTATTAAATGCCGTGACTATAAAATAACAGTTACATAAACAGATTCATATTACAATAGGAATAAAGGAATGTGAAAAATTTTTTTTGTTAATAGTAATCTTTATTTTAATCAGTTTCACCGTGAGCGAGGCTGACGCAGTGTTGCCGTCGCGGCGATGTAGTGTATTATATAGAATAATCTTTCATTATAATTGTAACTCTCGATTATAATCCTTTTTGCATACAATGATCAAGCTCGATAAATAGAGATATGATAATTAATAATTTGCGATATGACATCAATGCACACAGATCGATTAAGCTAACTACGCGTGGCTTGCCACATGAAAAAATACAGATTAAACGCACGAATACTACGAAAAACTTTACACTGGCAACACTATTCACAGTACATGTCATGGAAAATTGAGACGCAATGGATCGAAACCTCCGAACGTCCAAATAAATAACTACAACTAAATAATAACGCCGATATTTACACAGAAAACACGAACCAAGCGACGGCCGCTCAACAACGAACTACGCTATACATAGCTTTGGATAATCGTAACGATAACGTTCTACATCTAAGACTAATATACAATAAAGCTTTTAGAACAACATTTACATACATTAACGATCGTATTGTTGGATAACATCTACGAGGGGGCGCGCCGCGAACATTGCTTTGGACCTTTGCGACTTAATTCGGAACTCTGATTCAATTTCACTTGGAACTCGTAGGAACAGTGAGCGTTGATATAAAATAATTCCAGAAAACGACCAGAGTCTAATGACAATAAACAAATGATACATTTTTAAGTAACACTTGTATCACAAATTTATTTAAATTCTGTAATCAAAATAAATTCGAAATACATAATCGCGAAGATTACTTGGCGAATTTTAAAATAATTTGAAATTTTCTATTCATCAATACGCGGAAAAAGATGGTGCATATCGCGAGGAATGTCCGAGGGAAAACACGCGTTTTTTTGTTACGGTGTTACCATGAAATTTAATGCAGTCCACAGGAGGTTCGACACGCCGTGGATTTTCAACAATGAATAATGAACAAATAGTTTCATTTGTTTAGAGGTATATTTCCGGTCGATGTCAGGTGCTTGGAACTTAATTGAATTGAGAAAACCGAAATCTTCACGACAGACTCCATTTATCTACCAACGAGAGCAGTGTTGGAAAGCAAGCCGAATCATTTATGCACTGCGGTTCCTGGAATTGGTCAAGAATGTGTGGAGAGGTTCGGTCAGATTTAGTCGGAAGTTATTAAATCATCTTGAACACACACTACTCTCGTCTATCATGGACCGATTACGTCTAATGCACCATGCGTGAGACCATTGTCTCGCAAGAGTATGTCAATAAATAAATTTACATACAATGTATACATATGTTACACACACTTATATGCGTATATGTAGTGTATGGGGGTGTACAACCGCCGCAGGCTAGGCTCGCGGCCAGTCTCCGGTGCATGTTGCTGAATTACTTCACAGAGGCCTACCTTCACGAACCCGTCTCCCCTCATCGTTATGTTTGGACACAACAAGACAGGAATCATAAGTAATTCCTGAATGTTATTGTGTACAGTATGTTCAAGGTGAAGCAGGGAGCCGTGCGGGCTCAGTGGTCGAGCGGTCGGTCAAGCGGCCGATCGAGCGGTCGGTCGAGCGGTCGGTCGAGCGGCCGATCGAGCGGTCGGTCAAGCGCGCGGTCGAGCGGGCGCTCGTGCGAGCGGCTGGACGAGCGCGACGTCTTGCGCTGCTCGAGGTAGGCCGCGGGCGCCCAGCCCTCGCCACTGCCACCTACCGACGCCATTAATAACCATCAAATACATTTTTTATATTTCAATGTCACTTTTCGATGACAGACAGTTTCCGACGTTTGTAGGATAATAACTTGCAATCGCTTCGTTAAATTGCACATATACACGACTGGACGGTGTCACGACTGTTACAAATTATATATTTATCTTTAATTTAAACATATTTTTTTAAACATAGTTATTTTAATAAATGTTAATACGTCCAATTGTTTATCGAGGCGATGTTTTATAGTTCCGGAGATCCACATGTTAAAAAGATAATAGACCCCTGGTAATTGTGCCGTACAGTGAATCGTACAAGACACGGGACTTGCTTTAGAGACAACCGATACGGTCAGAGTGCACCGTGCTTGATATACAGGTGCCTAGCCGCGCTACGGAAAAGAAATGAATGGTACACATTTGATTACATAAATTGAAGGTACAAAAATTAAAACACAACCTCAAACGCGTGGTAACAGGGTCGACCTTATCTCTTTTGAAATCTAATATTATAATGAATAAGAAAATCCGTTGAGCTAGATACAAAGTGGAGGAGCAGGAGGACTCACCTGCGAGGCGCACGTACCACCAGCCCGCGCAGCCCACCTTAAGCAGCTCGGCGTGCTGCCCCTCGCGCAGCGACACCTCGGAGCCGCCCACCGCCGTGTACTCGGACAGCGCCACCAGCGCGCACCCCACCGCCTGCGCACACACACTCACTACTGCGGCCGCTCGCTGCCGGCCCGCGCCGCCGCCCGCCTCGAACGTCTCGCTCAATTCAGAAAACCATCCGTGTCATACTTTTATAATATTTTTTTTTAATTCATGAAATATTTTAGTCACATCTTTCAGAGGACAAAAAGATTTAATACAAATAAAAATCTTTTCTGTGTTCATTAACATTTTTTAGTTGAACACATGATATTTAAAATAGTCAAATCACTGTTTACAATCGGACTCTTTGATTAAATTACGATAAACATTCATTATAAGCATTATGAAAACTTAGGCACATAAGATTCCGAATGTGCTAAATTGAGACCAAATAGTGACTAGACCAATAGAGACTAAGTTCAACCGTATGGCTGCAATTAAAAGTTAACTGTTTGGTAGAACATTTTACTATAAAATTAGTTATAACAAGTGATAATAGTTGTTGAACTCTGTATTGAGGGAGACATTCCGGCTCGCCGGGCGCCGACGTCGTTCATGCTCGATGGACTCGACTGATCGAGAAGCATATCAAGCTCTTTTGGAAATAATTTCAAATGATTTGTCAAACACTCGTTAACCGCTGATGATCGCTAAAATTAACCAATGTTCCAAATAACGCGCATCCACTGAACAGAAATACATTCATTTCCTGGAGAATTTTTTGGGTCGTTCTCACAGACCTACGAGATATACGAGTTTCATAATTCAGTTAACGTTTGCGTTGATCAACGGTTTGTGAATCTCATTTCGTTTTAATATCTATCGTCGCATGACGTTCGGTGTAAATGTTAAAATGGCAAAACGCAAAGGTCGTGGCGTGGCACGTACGATGATGAATGTTTACTATACAAAAAATGGTACAATATAAAAGAGCTCGCAGGTCTTTATTGCCGCAGACCACGACCTGTGCTCAGTGGTAAATTCCAGTAAGAATGTATAATAATAATCGTAGTACACACACATATATAAAACGCATTCACCCGGCAGCCCACACCGATCGAGCATGCAACACGCCTGTACAGTGGCCACGGCAGCTGGTGCCGCAGATACAACCTGAGCACGAACAGGGGACACGTAACATTACGCTTTACGTTTCACCGGCATGCGATTTCGTAGTCAGGTTGTATTTGTAAAAAAAAACATGAAAATGTAATTCGATTCGCACTTTGAATGTATAAGTCATATCGCATTATGATAATTTCTGGTTAAGTGAAGGTAGAACAGACAAAATGAAAATAGAAACACTATTATTTTAAGTAGCTGAATGAATAGTTTCGTGCCATGCCAATAGTGTGGCACGACAATATTGTATAAAAATATTGACAATTAAATATATTTTTTCTTTAATTGACTGCAAGTTTTTTTGCATGAAATCATAGCGCTTGAGAGTCGCTCGCAGAACCGCGAGGTGCGAGGCGTGGTCTATTACACTGTCCCAAAGTGCCTTAGTATTTGGCGGAGATATGGATTGCCGACAGGCCAGCTGTGGGGTGGCTTTAAAATGACCTTAAATGTTTCGACGAGGCAGTCATTGAAACGATTAATACCTAACAATAAGCGCTCGGGTCGATTGCCGCTGCTTCTCGCCAGAGATACTTCTGCCATCAAATCATAAATCGACTGTTCTACCTTCGTGCATTATGAAAGATATCACAACGCGAACAACTTGTACGATATCGATGTCAAAGACGAGATGGACAGCTGCTCGTTTATCCACCGCAATGTCAGTTAGTAGGCAAGCCATGCGCGTGGACATGGCGAGGTGGAGTTAGGCACATTGATTAGTACAGTCCAGTACATGTGTGCGTATGCATATATATGTAATGGATTCATGCGCGGATCCGTTCCAATCCACTCGTGTGATATAAATAGATACAGGTAACAAGTGTTGAAGGCGTGTGTTGGAATCATTGTCGCTGGAGTGAACACGGATCGTCGGGTAGCAAATCGTGGGCCGGACGCACCGACAACGCAAACTTGTAATTGTTACATGTGTATGTAGGTATGATTATTAACGAGTGAAGTATAGTTAACGAGAGAGCAACGTGCTTTATACTACCTATGTATATGTAGTTATAAGTAACAGATCGAGAAACGCCCGTGCGGCGACCACTCCGTTTACGAGTCCGTAATTGCCCAGTGCGAGTGTATGAAATAATTTTTATTTGCTTGTTGTTTTTGTAGTATGTGAAATAAAGAAAATTATTACAAAATGTACGCGTTGCGACGTACGCGCATTGAACACATCGATGGCTTGAAGAAATATTCATACAGCCATACAATATTGTAGTAACAATAAGGTAGAAATATGTCTGAAACTATCAAACGGTAGTTACGCGGAAAACAGTGTAGTGTGTATGAAGCAAGCAGAGATGCTGTGCGGAGCGGTGCTGGGCAGGCGCGCCCTGTACGCGTCTTCGTTGCGGAGCATCATTGGAATACTGATTCACTCATTTGTGTCAATAGTTTTGTAGGTAGTAGATAAATATGTATATGGATAAACACAATTAGATACAAGTTTCGTATTGAGCGTAATGAAGAATGAGAGATACAACACCAAATCTAACATTCTAAGTTTGAAAAGGGAAATGTTTAGGTTTCCACAGACAATAAACGTACATATAACATGAAATCGAAGCGAAGCGCATAAGTAAAATAAATCGGTAAAGCACACGGACAATGAGTGACATAACAAACAAAACATGACTTACACGATAGTGAATGTTCAGCGAATACAACCGAAATATCCACGCTAGTTGCTGTCTTTGGTTACGTTAAACTTTGGATATTACAATCAGTCTCTTTTCATAGTATGTACAAAGCCTTCACAGATATAGTCGACAAGGTTGTTCTATCAGTACTGTGACACGTAAAACGTGGACGTGGCCTGTGCGGAGCCCGACACTGAAAAGAACTGTACCATTCGGTGGATGGTACCGTTGAGACCGACGGCCTCCGTCACCTGTAGAACAACACAACATACAGCATGGCGCCGGCCGGGCCCGCGAGCGGGCGGCCGTCCACTCCACTCGCCTAGTATTTTACATCTACACTCTTCTCTATTCACTTTCGGAAGGGTCTATCCGATTAGAACGCGATAGTGCGAATATCGTCGGTACGACGGGTGCCTTGCAATGTTATTTTTGTAATTCAAAAGGAACTATAAGCGATGATGGGTGGTTGGCTAAATTAAATATGCAGTGACGGCGTGATCTCTATTAGACTGGGGCAGGACGTCGTATGGTAAAGAAACAATTTTGACAGACACATAACAATAGAAGTCGTAGTATTCGAACACTATAATCTATGACTAATTTTGAATTGTACTACGAATTCCTTGTTTTCTGATCTATGGATTTTTACAATCGCCAATTAGGCACAAACATCCTTATTATTTCCACAAGGTGGCATGTTACTGTCTGCAAGCGTTATGTGCGCTCGGGTGGCCAGCTCTGGTCATGCGCTACCCGGTGACTATCGAACCCGCATTCCTATAAAATACACTTTACACTTACATAGAGAGTGGCTACCACGTCACTCAACACTGCAAACCCAAAATTAGTCGCTATTAATTCCGGAGAGCCACATTTGGTTAAGCTAGTCCTTGAGGAAGCGCTACTGGATGGACTGGTTAGTACACGATGTGGATCTTATTTTAATACATTAATAATTATTAGCCTTAAGATATATTTTTTATAACCACCACATACATTACAGAAATAAAAAACGTAAATACCGACTTTACAATTAAAAGTGGCTGCACGAAATCGAGTATTTTAATAACTATACACATTTTAAATCATACTCTTTACAAAAACCCGCCCCCTCTTGGCGTTAAATAAATCTATTTTGAAGTAAACATGAATTCCTTATTACAAAATATTCGTAAACTGAAAATTAATTATTGAATCGACAATCCAAAATACTACGACCGCGTCGAGAAACCTTTGATATAAAAATTGTCGAACAAGATTATATACTTCCTAATTGAGTCCCGAAATAGATACATCAAACGCCAAACACCCAACACAACTCACAATTGCTACTAAACGGACAAACTCATGGACTTGGAATTTACAAAAAAAAAAGTTATACCTTAATATGGTCGAAGATAAGAGTATAAGACTGTCTGAACCGTACCGGCGTGTGCTCGGGCTCCTCGTCCTCGTCCTCCGAGGGGTCGGTGGACCAGCAGGGCTCGTCGTGCGTGTCGCAGGAGGCGGTGCGCGGCGGCGCGGCGGGCGCCGGCAGCGGGCGCGGCGCCGGCGCGCCCGCGGGGCCCAGCTCCCACGAACTGGCTTGTATTAGTGGCCTGACCAAGTGGAAATGGACTATTTTCAAGATGTTCTAAACAATTGGTAATTTTGGGTAAAATCGTGCAAAAACTCCGTTCCTAAGCCAACTTTAAATTCATGCAAAGTAGATTTTTTACGTGAAATATCTTTAGGCACCACTTTTCACTTGTAACTTAGGGTTTTTTTTTCATATGGAAGTTAGGTTTAGGCGTTGTTAAGCTCCATGTATTGAAAAATCTTTGTAATTTTTCAATCTTCTTAAATATGTGTATAAGATCACTTTAAAGTTTTACTACAAAATTACCGATACTTAACTTTAAGAAATTATTGATTTTATGTACTTCAGTATTCATATTGATTAACGTTGAAGAAAAAGTTTAGAAACATACCAGAATTCATTTTTAATTATTCAAAATGGCGGGAACATATGAATAGCGGGTTTGTTAGTTTTCAATTATTAATTAATGTAATTGAGAAGTAGTGTTACAAAAAATGTGTGGGAATGTTGTGCGGATATAGAATATAAACGGGTTCAGTTAATATACAATTGCAGAATGCGAGGATTCTTTTACTCGTTCCAGGTTAAATAATAATAACCGAAAAACAAATCAACAACGTGAGAATGACTTGGGCTGTAAATAAACTAAGGTATTGTTTAATAAATTTGTGATATTTTTTAATTAATGCCAAGGAAATCGTACCAGCACGAATATAGTAGACAGAAGTATGTCAAAACGGCCAAAGAAGTGAAGTTCAACGGCGCATAGAGGCTGCGCGAGGTACCTGTGGTGGTGCGCGGCGTACTGGCGCACGCGCTCGCCCTTGAGCTCCTTGAGCTGGTCGAGCAGCACGCGCTTGATGCGCTCCACCCAGGCGCGCTTCACGTCCAGCGACGGCGCCGTGATGGTGTGCACCTCGGCGCGCCCCTGCCGCCACCCCTCGAACTTGCGCGCGTCGCCCTTCACCGACTCCGTCAGCCCCACCTGCGACATCTGCGCACCGCTCTGTAGCGACTGTCCGCCGACCACCCGCCCGCCTACACCGCGACCGCCGCTGCGACCCCACCTACCTGCAGGTCGTGCTTGAAGTGGTATGTGGCCTTGTTGTGGCTGTTCTTGGTGGCCGACTTGCAGAAGAGCATGGCCTTCTCGTACAGGAAGATGTGTCGCCGTCGCGGCCGGATCCGCAGCCTCAGGTCCCGCTTGTTTTCGGAGGCCACCAGGAACGAGCTTTGCAGAAGTAGCTCCCCTTGCTGGCTCAAATCCACCTAAAAAAAAAAATTGTTTACAATTATTCTTTGTAAATCTATAAGAATTAATATTTAAGCTCGTAGTTCCGAGGACGAACGCAAACGGAGCTCCCGTTCGCGGCGAACGGAAGTCCACACAGAATCTACTGCGTAAACATCTACCCGAATTTACCGCAAAACTAACTTGGGAAATTTTGTTTTGTAATAAACTTGATATGCTTAGAAAACAGAAAACATTTATGAAGAAAATGCGACTTATCTGCCCATATACTATAAACTTTTTTTCCGGCGGTACTTCTAGTTCTACGCGTTCGATGCAGTTGTATTTAGACTGTTTTGAGGTACAAGACGAATGCTACGGCCTGTCGCCACCTGTGCAGGTCTTATGCATAATTGAGTAAATATCATAACAACTGCTGTCACATACCGGTACGCCCGTGATTGCAATTTGATGCATGGAGTCGTTGACGCACTTGAGCACCACGAGCATGCAGTCCAGCGCCTGCTGCAGCCCCGTGCTCATGGACCCGCACTCACTATACCGTAATAAGTCCTGCAAATTTATAAACAAATAATTTAAATTTACTGTACAGGAGATATACATATTATGTAATTTATCTATAACTTTCTTAGACTCTCTCATTAGTGTAGTAGTTGCAAGCGCGAATGCAAATGGATTAAATTCTCGGATCGGCCAAAGTAGGTATTAGGTAGGTACTAAAGTGTGTGGATTTGTGTCCGGTGTACGCCAGTCGGCTCACCCCTTATTCAGCGGTGAGACATTGTATAACATTACTGATGAAACGTAGAAGTGTACTGCACTCCTCTGGCCAACCCTTCAGGGAAATAGAGACGTCATATTTCATAAAGACTAAACGGATCCTCAGACAAATAATTGTGTCAGAATTACAAGCGTTAATTAAATTATTTAAAAGGCGATGCAATGTAAGGTTCCAAAATAGTAAAACAATAAATACATAAATTTCTTAAAACATTTCCACACACGACCACCTGATAAATTACATGTAATATAAAATTAATTAAATACTTATTTGTACCCACACAAAAATTTGTCATGGACGGGCATCGAATCCTCGATCTGGCTCAGCAGCAAGGTTCTCTAACCACTAGACCAAATGGGCTACTTTAAATAAAATAGCAAACAAAACAATCTTCATACAGAATGACTAACAGTGAATGTTATTTTTGTAATAACCTTGAGTAGAAGCTGATACTTGGTGATCCGCTGCACAGGTTTCAGCAGATACGCAGCCAGCGGCAGTTTGTGGCCGAGGCGCTGTTGGCACGCTTGTAGAAATAAGTGCGTGTCCACTAAGGTCTCCCGTAGTCGTTCTGAGCGAGGGATGTTTTGACAGTAGTAACTGTATAGCCGGAAGAATGTCTCTCTCTAAAAGTACAGAAATTCGTGGATTAACTCATCGTAAACACACAAATTTACAGACGTAAGGATACATTAAAATCACAAGGCAAAAAGATGTACCTTTTCAACAAAACATAAAGCGACTAATTCTGTCGCTGAAATGGACCGTTCCAAGTCCTTAAGGAATATGTCCTGATGGAATGTGAAGAGCTCGTGCAGGTTGCCAAACAGCACGTCGGCCTGGCCCACCAGAGCCGACGGCAGTATGTGTTGATTTTCCGGTTTTTCTATTTCCTCCTTGTAGCCCTGAAAACATTGTCTAATTAATCACAGACAATTACGTCACCACAAAAGTTCCAAACAAGTACAACTACATACAATTGAGCTAAGGTAAGTGGAGCACTGGCTCACTGCGTCGCACCATTGTTGAAGTCGCCTGTCGTAATCTTCATAAATAACTTCCAAGCATTCGCAGTCGGATGAAGTGAGTGTATCAGAGGCTTTCCATAATTTGCTTTTCAATCGCCGTAAAGTCGAGGTCCATTTGCTAAGTGTGTGATTCCTTTTCAAGCTCTGCGTGTTCCTGCGTGTGCTCGAATTCGTTTGAGATCTTTTACAGTTGTACGATGTATGTGAGTATTTGTAATGTTTATTGTGTACATATTTAAGACACCTGTTTGGCTTTCGACACGATAGCGTTGAGTGTAGACTACGGATGTAACTATCAGTATTACTTCTGCGACATATCGTTGAACCTCGTTTCGCGTGGGACAGCGTGGAATAATGCTCCTCTATTGTGTTGTTCCATTCATTCATTATTCGTTTGTAATCTTTTAAAATAACTGTCAATAACTTTATTGGGTCCGTGTCACTGTCCATGGTATTTCTTAGTTCAGTACAAGTAGTAGATTTTAATTGAGAATCCTTCGATTCCATGGATTCGGTCATATAAGTCGGTGACGATATTTGAATGTCAGCTTCTAGACAACCGTATATAGGATTTTTAACTAATTCGGGAATGTCAACTATGGTCGGTGCCGTTGTGAGAGTGTCGACTGTATTGTCTTCTGAGACAGTAATTATATCTGAATCCGGCAGATATGTGATTTTCTCTTCAGTTTTTTTCGAGTATTCGTAACCCGGTAACGGCTTACCGTAATAGAAGTTTCCAGTGAATGGCTGCATGCGTACGGGTTTAATATTTCGTGAATTGCACTTGACGCGATCATTTCTGCTGACGTCACTGGCAGACTTCCTACACTTTTTAACTTTACTACACTTATCCTTGTTGAACAGAGGTATCTGATTTGCATAATCACTAAAGAGGGTCGAATCTGAAGCCGCTCTCGATACTCGTTTCTTCTTCCGCGTGGATGGATTATCATTTTTTTTATAATACCACGAGTAGGACGTGCCGGTGCTGAGATTCGTGGAAGATTTATGAAGGTCGTACTTTCCATATTTCATGATACGAGGTGCGGAAGAGAGCGCGCGAGGAAGAGCCTGCCACAGCGGTCGCTCGATGAATGTGTAAAATGCATTGCTTTCCGCTCGGCGGACGCGCGCTTCGGTAGCGTGCGTATCGCATGCATCGGCCGCGGAGCCCACAGAGCACCAGATGGTCCGTGACCGTTCACTTGATGCGCACCGTCTACACATGTACGCCACGCACTACTTTTAGCGTGGTGACATATTTAATTTTTAGAGCGCGTAATGTACACTGGAGATATCGCGTCTCGTTGGATTCTATGGACCTTGACGAAGTTGTTTATGGCGTCATGAATTAATCGAACAACTCAAAAATGTTATAATGACAGAAAGGTAAATTGCGTATGTACATAATCAAATGTACTTACGGTCAGTATAGAGCCAAGTTCCTGCACGTATACTCTTTCGGTTTGCAGAAGTTCAGCCAGCACGTGACCGCGCCGTGACCGCCGAGCTTCTGCGTCTTCTCCGCCAGAGCTTTCTGAGCCTCCCGACGTTTCCATCTGGACGCAATGAAACATTTTCAAATAAGGTAACTTTATACAAAAAATATTAGAAACATTTTTGTTAATATTGTAATTTTCAGTGACAGTTCCTGGAATGTTTTTTTTTGATTCGTTCAAAATGTGCGTTAAACGCATGAGTGAGTGTGAGCGTTTAAATTCTTAAAAAGATTGTACCGTGCTCTCGACGACAGACTTTAATTGATCATAAAAGTTAGCCAACTTTCTTTTCATTCGGATCCTCAAAGATCGATTGCCATAAGCGGCCAGTTATTATTGTAACGGTATAAGGAGGTATATTTTAAAGAACAGTTTAGTTTCAAAAGAAAGTGCGGATACCGCATTGTTGGCTCCATGGGCTCATGAATATTTGCATCAAGAGTAAGAGATATATCGGTACAAACAAATCATTCGTTTTATAATTTTCTGTCAAATTGATGTACACAATGTAACGAGACAAAAAATATATATTTATGCTAAACCAGGCCATGTTTTATTTTTATATAAATAAATTATTACTCGCACGAACTCTTAGCATGTTGCTTGTGGAATGGAACCGCACCGCAAACAATTATAACAAACAAGATGAACATGGCGTGATTACTTATTCAGTGTACACTTAGCATTTATTATGTAAGCCAGTTATTGTAATATTACGTTATCTAGCTTAAATTAAATAACGTAATTCGAAGATATTTTTCCTTCGCGGGTTGTCTTTCGAAATAAGACAGCAATTGCAGCCCTATTTTCAGAACTATTTCAGGAGAACGAACCTACTATACATTATTTTCGTATGCCGACGTCAGGAAATTTTCTGTTGTTCCTGATATTTTAAGTTTAATTTCAATTTCGACTGCCTCGTAGGTTAGGGGGTTGCAAGAGAGACTGCTGCTTCGAATCCCGGGTCTAGAACTATTGGATTTTAGATTTTCTAATAGAAATTTCTATTCAATCTTACCTCCTATTCTATGATGGGACGTAACCATAAGTGTTGGAACGTGATTGTAATACAGTTCTCTATCTACCCCTTCGGGGATTACAGGCGCGATATTACGTTTTATATCAATATGACTTCCAAAATGTAACCTGTGCTACAATATAAATACCTTCCAGGAGGAGTGCTCATCGGTGTATCATCTAATAAGTCAACATTGCGGCACAGTAGGGTAACAACGGTATCTACATTTTGATAACTCTACCTCACCTCATACAGAACATACAAACTTATAAATGAGCGCAAACCGTAAATAAAAATATAAAAAACAACAAGAACATTTATAAAAAACCAACGACAAAAACGAAAACTTTGACGTGAAATTCTTTCGTCGTGTCGTCCGTTATTTTGTCAAAACGACCGTATTTTTTTATGAGTTGTGGACACGCGAGCCGGGTTTTAACATTTTTAGGAACAATCATAACTTCATAGTTAAATTTACCGTTATTATTACAATTAAACACAATTCTGTCCACGTCGTAACGTTAAAAATAATTCAAAACACTTCTGCATGTATCTCAACCCTTCGTTTGTCAAAGTTGTTTTTTATTTATATTATGTATCCATTTCTCACGTTCAATGGTTCAAGAATACACTCTGTCCCCTAATATCTCATTCATAAAAGCGGTTGCAAAATTGACCTGCAACGCAATGAATAAAACGTCACAAGTAACCGTTAACCTATTTTAAGCGTAATTAAATTAATTAGTTGCCAACGACTTACAAGCTTATGTTGTTCAGACAGATCCTTCACGATTTTGTATCCCGTTTTTAGAACAGCATTTATCGTATCCATTCTCTAAACACTAAAGATGATTGCACACTATCCTCACAACACGACACAATTATATAACAACGCTGGTAATTAAAACGATTAGCGCGTTTCGAATTTAGAATGTTGAGAGTATTTATAATGTAGGAGATAAAAGGCGAGCACATGCTGTGTGCCGTCGTTCGCGTGGAGAATAAGGAACTGAGTGAACTGATGGCTCGGGATGGGAAGGGGCGCGGGAATAAGACGGGACGGCAAAAAAAAGTTGTTGTCTCCACTTTAGCGGTGAAACCGGCACGATTGTTGCTCTACTTAGGTCGGACTTGAGGTACGTTAGGTTTTGAAGCAAGCGGATTCTTGTGTACTGCGTTTTAATCCAACACAATAATTATAATGAACCAAATAAGCTTTTAAAATTTCTGATACTTGTGTGTCATTACAAAAAAATATATAAAAACATTTTCTTTGAAATGTGATTGGTCATGTCTACCTCACGCTCTACATAAGCGTTGTAGGTTATTCTAATTTTTCATATTGCAGGATGTATCTATATCATTTGAGTTTTCATAAGAAGTCAGGTTAAATAAAGATCAGCGCTACGCTTTCAGCGCCGCTAGAAAGCTGATATTTTGAAGTAGAGCATATTGTCTTGCATCGGTAATAAAGGGCGAACGTGCAATGTACTACGCAGTTTACAGGCTGATTTCTTCGTGTGAGTTCGCTTCTTTGTGTTAGTAGAGCACACCTGCCGGCGTTTGTCCTCCATTTAGCAATTTAAAACTTTATGTGAACACAGATAAGGTTTTAAGTTCAACGGTTGTCATTGTAAAAGCGTTGACCGAGGAATCTCATTGTATATTTTTTTTCGTTTCCTTCAAGACATCTGTGAAAGTTTTTTTAACGAACCCAGCATGGGTTGAAGCACGTGCTACGGGATGTCGGCTGTCGAGAGAATCAGATTTTGTCATTTTTACATATGTTGCTATGACTCGGACAATCATGTCACCGGTTGTTTAAAGTTTTTCTCCATAATATTGTGTACAGGCGCAGTTTAGTCGTCATTTATTTATTTATTATATTGTCAACTGTTTGCGAAATATGAACAATTTCATTTTAAAATCTATAAAGCAATTTTAATTTTAAGGAATGTAAGAAT
>DWME01003733.1:0-17614 GCA_018244795.1 Parelbella ahira ahira
TACACAATAAAAATTGTATAACTTCTACATAATAATATATTATTGACCCAGTCAATTTCGTTTTCAATATTATTATTATTTTTTGTCAACTGCTTTGTATTGGTATTTTTACTTTAAAATCGATTTATTCACTCTAATTTTAAAATTATAATAAATATTTATTTATCGGTTAATTTAATATTTTACACAATTCTCATTTAATTACATTAAAGAATTATTATGTTATAGAAAGCGTTGAAGCGCATCGTAAAACTATAATAGAATTATACAAAAATACATTCTAAGATCATACGTTTTGTGTCCACACAAACGTGTGTATAGAACTATAGAACATTAATACTCCACGACGCACTTAAGGACTTACTCATAACTAGTCATAACAATGTTTAGGGAGAGTACAAGTAAAACATGGCTGAATATTTTGAACCTTATATTTACTATTACACCATCCTCAGTATTTGTCCAGGTGAGATGTTTCCTGCTCCGAGGGCAGACGCACGATGTTTGGACAACAGTTTAACGGCATACGAGACGTGATCACTCATTCGATCTGTACTTACGAGTTGTTATGTGGGTTAAATTTGTTTGTCGTTTTGTGAATATTCATACTAATATAGGCCTTCGTCCAGCAGTGGATATTTATGGAATAGAATATTAATAACAATGACGCAAATGTTATTAAACAATGAAATATCATGATATAAAATTGCCTCGTTCTTTTTCTTTGACGGCAAGCGAACAGTTACTACGACTATATACGAAATCAAATTATAAGATAATAATAACGTACGTAACATCACGCCTGTAATCCCCGAAGAGGCAGACAGAGGGGTGAAGTACGTTTCACCAGTTACGTTTAAGTCCCATTTAATACGTGATGAGCCTATTGCATTAATGCCGTAATATACTTTATAATGAAAGAATACAATGTACATGTACCTCATATAATATACTAAAAAACTTTACCAAAACACATCAAGCTGTGGACAGGAATACTTAATCATTTCGCACCTAAAGAGATAGTCGAACTGTTAATGAAATGATACTGACTAGCCGATAACTGCACCAAGAATACAAAATTGAATACTTATATGTATTCATAATCCTGAACAACTGCGGCCACACATTCACTTAACTGCTCGAGCATTGCATTGCAATCACAGTGTCTAGTCTTCACTAAATCAGGTCAACACTTGCACACGAGCAAACACTGTAGATTAACACCATTCCTCGAGTCACGATGCCATCAAGGCGAGCCAGCGTGAGTTACTCGAAACTGGTCGAACTTAAGAAATAATACCACAAATTGTTTACCTGTAAAAATCCAATATGTTCTCCCTAACTTATCTTGTTTACTCGGTCTCATTTGTTTTGGTTTTGTCTGGAAATATTCAATTTATATATCATGACAAAGGGACAAAAATGCCAAAGAAAAATAGCTTAATATCTAACTAATAACAAAAACGATTATTTTAAGATTAGAACTAACGAAATATATTACAAAATAAACACAAGTAAAGAAAAAGGCAAAACGAAAGCTGTTATATATAATATTGTTATCTTCAGCATTACTATAGCATCAATTCAAACGTATTTATAAGATTTATAATAAAAACTGATAAAATCTAACTAGCAAGGACTGTAAGGATGAGCTTTCTGAATAAACGACATAACCAATGGAATGTATTAAAGAAATCCCATAACCAAATATGTCACCGCTAAAAATAGAATCAAAGAATCTCATAACGTGGTGTCCGTTAATTTATTTTCTGGCGATGATTTACAATAAACAGCCAACACCAGATCTTATTTATTGCAATTCCTGAAAGGATTAGAATTTTAAGGAAATGTTCACATTGCGCGATTTGTACAGAGGACAAACATTACCAGACAATTTTTAAGGTCATTATTTACAGAGCACCTACTCAATTCCTAATTACCACAATATTTTTACCTTCTACTACTGGAACCAGGTGGCACCCGCAATAATAAGCGACCTGGAACTAGTTAATTATCATTTACAAAGTTAGTGTCGCGAAAGAGCACGCAGAATGACAGCTATTGGTGTTCTATATAGCCGTACTACATGTGACGAGAAATCGCTCGTAGAATATCTAAGTATATACATAATAGTCTTAAAAAGTGATTTGCTGCCAGTTGATTGTATTTTTATACTATAATATAGTGGATGCTATATTTAGTATCTTTTATACTCATGATATCGTCGAAAATAACATAAATCTTTGAGTACATAGTAAAGTAGAACGCCCTCCAGCTAGGTGGAGGGACGATATACGTAAAGTGGCTGGCAACAGTTGGATGCGAAGAGCTGAAAATCGAGCTCATTGTCAGTGGCGTGCCATTAGAGAGGCCCATGAGCATGTGTTTGTGTTCGTGTGTGTGTGTACAAAATTCGTAAGAGAAACATGTGTCATTGTTGATATGATGTCATTTTAATTGATATTATGATGTGCGTCGCTTCTTTTAGCAAAGGGAAGATATATGAATTTATGTGTTGTTGAAAATATTGTTGATATTACATCTCTGTCCGTGTTGCTTAATATTTGCTTTTTTGTTTCAAGTAAATATCTCAGGATTCATCAACACGTGTAAGACAATGTTTGGAAATTTATCAAAAATCAAGTAACAAAGCACCTGGATAAGAGCTGTACTCAAATTGCTTAAATTTCAATGATTATTACGTGATATGAAGAGAATGACATATGTAGAAGAAGCAAGTTAGGTCTGTAGGGACAGAGGTATTTGGCATTCGATGCTCACTACCTACCCCGTAAGTAATATGGCATAATAATAGAATGTTAATAATAATTAAAAAGGCACTAAATGATCCCGTGACATGTAGGAAAATGTTTTAAATAATTCATAAAAAACATTTATAATTAGTAATATCATACTCGAATGATCTTGTCAACGCTTTATATGACGATACGGGAAGCAGAGCATTAGATATACATATATGTATGTATAATGGCTGGAAATCCAGTTTATTGGTTTCTTATAAGGTGTGAATTGGTTCTCTGTAGTATGCTAAATTGTGTTGTGATATTAGCTTAGTGTAGTATTACAAAGTAAATTGTATTCGTAAAGTTCGCAGTCATTCCACGCGAAATAGATAAATTTTTCTGGCGAATTATGTACTGTCATATTATACGTATGTTTATCGGAATACCCTAAACAACTTCTTACTTATCCGACGTTCTTCTTAGTGAGCTTCTGGCGATTTCATTGATATCTCGGTGGAAACTCCCGCGGGCTCTGTCAAGGAGCTTAACATGAGTAAAATCGGTACATAATTTAGGCCGTTGTTTATTGATATTTATGTTATGCTATGCTTTGAGATGTGACACTGAGTTAATGTCGGGTTTTAGGTCAGTTTTCAGATATACAATACAACAGGGAGCTTTTGCTACACTCATTTTACTTTTACATAATATATTATAGTAGAATGTTCTGGTTGCCATCTCTGGCTTCGAGCGTACTCGCAAATCCTATATTTTCACCATGGTAATATGTTATCACAAGAGCAAATTGCATCAAAACTAGTGCATTCGTTTTTACGTAACAATACCGAAAAAACAAACATGCAAAATTACAAAAAAGGTTTCAAAGACATCTAACCACTCTATCATGTTACACGAAGCTATTACTATTTAATGGCTAACATTTTATGTACATATTTAATACTTGTCACTATTATTGTATACATATTTAGAACGCATTTATTATTTAAAAAGAAATACGTCTTCATGTACATATTTAGTATTCGTTATCTACTATTTGAATATTATACTACGCGTAGACGTCCAATAAAAATGGCGTAACAAATGAAGCGAATAGCGTATGACAGTTGCTGGAGCACTTTCTACTTTAACGATCTGAATGTCCAGTTAAATGTTATGCGTACTGTCTCCTTGTTATCATATATATGTGCCAGTATATTGACGATTTCATACTATTTTATGCTTATACGAGTATCTTTCGTTACAGTATTAGCAATCTCGTTGCGTACAGCTTAAGTTTAAATACGATTGCGAATAGTTCTGAAATTAGACGTGCTGTCGCGCAAAAACATATCTGAACTTAGTCTAAACATCACTTAGTCACGTCTGTACATATATACTCAAGAGTAAATTAAAACTGCCGAGTTATTACTGTTTATATTAAACTAGTTATCAGTTGTAGTAGTTATCTACGACTCGAAAATTGAAACCTCACTGCCTCTGATTTAAGATATGGCTTTCAAGATTTGATTGGTTTTCAAATTCTATATATGAATATTATTATTGTCATTATTATTATTATATTGACTGACTGCCTCGTTGGTCGAGTGTTTGCAAGAGCGACTGCCTGGGTCCTGGGTTCAAATCCCGGGTCGGCTACTATCGTATTTTTCTAATTTTAATAGTTACTCGGTGTTTGTATCTGTGCCCGGTGCACGGCAATAGGCTCACCACCTATTCTATGGGACTTAAACGCAACTGATGAAACGTGGGAGTGTACTACACTCCTCTGCCTACCTCTTCGGAGATTACAGGTGTGATGTTACGTATTATTATTGTATCGTCACGCCAAGTCTACAATTCAGGACCTAAACAATATCTGACATATTTGGTCAAAATAATTGTCTTAGTCGCTTTCGGCACGTACGATCATCAACATTCGTAATGTATATCTGTTTTCTCACACTCTCATCTATGCACTATCTTTTCTATATGCTCGATCTATCGAGCTCTAGGTATACCTAGGTTTCTGTTAAATCTAGCAACTGTCAAAATCTAGGTTAACTTTCGTTTACGAAATATAAAGGATTGGCTTAATCAAAGGATAATGTGCCATGTGCACAATGTTCCCGCTGTCGGTGTTCCAAATAGAATAATATCTAATTGCGGGACGAAATTGGTCACATCCCGACAGCAGAGGCGTGGATTACCCTTAACACATCATTACTGCTGTCGTAATAGAGTGTACGAGATATAGTAAGGACTTCCTGAGGCAATCCCGGAACAATATTACCAGTACAACTACTAGGGTTGTAAAAAATTTCAAACAAATAAAAAATATAATTTTTTTTTTTATTATTACTATTACAATACTGATAATAATTTAAGATACAAATACAAGTTAAAAAATACGTACATTCATATCTTCACTCCAAACCCTTTACGGGGTAGCAGCACGGAGTGCCAGATATCCAATAAAAAATACATGTAACAAGTTAACATGAGTAAATGCTTAAGTCTGGTGAACGCACTTTCCAAGTATCTATTAATAAGAATTTCCACTAACAATTCCCTTATAATTTTTTCTATGTAAGTAATACTTTACGAGCATTTTCTGGAAACGTGATTAGTAAATACCAGGTTTCAACTACCATACAGACTTCGTAATGGCGAAATTCAAGATAATTGCGATAAGACTGTCTCGTTGGTCGAATATTTGTAAGCGCGACTGCTGATGAAGAGAGCCTGGGTCCAATCCTTGGGTCGGACAAAGGATTATTGTTCATTTTTTAACTTGAGGAACCCAATAGTACAACGGAACTAAATTTACGCTGGGTCTTACTCTGGTAACTTCTTAGTTAAATTCCATTGAATAAATTTGACATAAAAGCATGAAAAATGAACATTATATTTTATACTTGGTACGTAATGGTAACCATCCGTAACACTAGTAAAGATACATTAGAAGTTTTAAAACGCACATTCAGTGATTTAAGGTTATAATACTATTTTAAAACATAAGAAATACAACATATGAAACAGCTTACATTATTTTTAAACATCCCTACCTTTTTTTTTAATCCATCCAAATATAAAAAGGTCCTAAACTGCGGTCTACGAACTGCGTTCTTAACCGAAAGTTCGAGAAAACGAAGCGTGTATTCAATCAAATACCAAATAGCGCCGTAGCAACGGCTGTAAATAACTTTGTACCGGCAATTTTGAGCCGTTTCAGCCACAAATCACTACGTACGCCAACAAGAATGCACGTCTGTTTGTATCCACGTAATTGACACTTGCTCGCTTTGTAAATGTTTTACCAGCGACCATGCGAAATAGTTGTGTTTGTCATAGTTTATCTAATAGGGTCAAGTAGTTTTATTGATTGAAACTAGTTGTAAAATTACTTAAATACAGATTCCAGAGCGTTCGGCTAATATGTCGTCATTTTAGTACGACTATTTAGTACTCATTTAAGAATTATGAAAAAATAAAGAACTATTATTAATTGTTTGTAATTAAAATTACACATTTACAAACAATTAGGAACACGACATGAAATTTCTTTAGAAACAAAATACAATGACCTGTTATGTATTTTAATTAAAATAATACTCGGTAACGACATTTGTGTACCAATTGCTAATATTGCTATTTATGTTACATTTGTCGGTCACGATTGATCATGATGAGTGTCGAAGCACCTGGTAAAGTGTTGCACGAAAGTCTAATACTTTGGTTTATAATAAACTAATACTTTATAATAAACGACAACGAATTTTTCTTGAAACATGTTTATTTCAATATGTAATTACAGTAATTTCTGAAGTCTTTCAGTCCCGTACTTGGTCAGCTTGGCAGGCTGGCCTTAACTCTCATTCTGGGAGGAGACCCGCCATCCAACAGTGGAACGATAAAAGAGTAAAAAAATTATTTCAGCGAGCGAAAGGCGTGACATTATTGCCCAGTAAATAATGCAATTGGTTATAATTGTATTATTAAAAGCAAAATACATAATTATCAACACTTGAAATTATCCCTTTACACCATAACGTTAGACGGTCATAAAATTTCGGTATGCGGGCGGGCCACAATAATGTGTTGCTATCTATCAGATCACGTAGAAACGTCTCGTGTTCTAGCAACACCGTCACCACAATAAAGCGAGGTCAATATCAAATAAAATCAGATATCGATTCGGTGTTCATGTCAATTTTAATACAGTTTCAAAACGTCTTTTTTTATGTCCCCAACATTCAAAATGAGACAGAGCGTGCTGTCACTTAATTATATTTATCTGGACACGTGCCTTTTCACTTTCATTCATGTCACTCTTAGTTGACAAGACGAAATGTTATTGGGTCCGTTTCGTCTCGCAGATCGGACATTCACTTTTTTAATACTCGCAACAAATTAATCGAACCGTAGTTATTTCGATTTCTAATATTTAGTGTTTCATATAGGAATCATAACGGCGAGATATTGAAATATGTTATGAAAGAAAAGGAGAGCAATATTTATTTATTATATTCACTTAATTAAAACGGCGTAATTTTTTCTAATTATCCATCATAAAGTTTCTTCCACAATATACACTCAAAATCTTGATTTAACATACCGAACGACTTTTGATGTAAATATGTTACAAAAACTAATCGTTAGTAATTACATAATTATTTGAGAAAAAACAACTTATTATTTAATAAAATTTGCCAAAAAATCATTATTTAAGTAGGGAGTTATAAATAACTTAATAAATTGTAATCCTCATTTCGTATATCATCCAATATTCAACACAAACTTCAATGGAACTAAATTATCAAAATTAATTAAAACAAGAATCAGCGCTATCATTTGTATTATTCGAATTTCAAAATAATTTCACTGGAAACCACTGAAAGACATCATTAATGACCTGTTGACGCTCATTCATTAACAATGCTCTGTGTCTAAAGTCTACACTTTATTGAAATTTTTTAATTGGATTTATTGACTTCGTTGATTGATACGATGACAAACAAATTTATTGTTTGTGAGATAATGTAATGTATTTTTATGTTTCTTTTGCGCTATAAGTAAATTAAGTATTAAGCTTTTTAGTAAAATGGAACGTACAATATGAAATATATGTATTTGTAACTTTATTCATAATTCTTACTGGCTCATGTAAATCTAAAACCTGACTAGCTGAAATATGAAATCTTAAATGTTAATAAGTGTAGCATTTCATTAAGTAATTAGGAACAGAATAACCTACATATCATTTAGGAATAAGTACGAGTACATATTAATGAAAAATCTTAAGTCTTTAATGACCTAGGATGTTAAAATATTATGTACGAAGGAAATAAGATACGAAAACTTTTATTTTAAATTAGTAATTACCTCCAAAAAGCCTTTAAAATTACTTTATCTCAGCTATAAATACAGGAAAAAACTGGTATCGGCTTCATGTGCGTTCCCAAAATAAAGCAGAGTTAAAGACTCATCAACTCTCGCTCTAAATTAGTTATGTCACGTTATTTTTATATAATTATCGATATCGATTTGACTATATATTATACAATTTATATAATGAAAATATTTAATGTGACTTTCACTAAATGTGTTACTTAAAACATAGCCAATGAAAAGTCATAATTAAAAATGTACGTTACATATTGATCTTATATATGAATTTAAGATACCCTCGAATTTATTCATATTACACAAATAAAATAAATAAAATTGTCATTAATTCTGTACCTAATAAATAAGATAATCGCTATTATATCACGACACTGATAAATATATGTGTAAAATCGTAAAAATATATCTGTAAAAATTAAATCAATTAAAAAACTGAACTATTCATTTCACAAAAACACCTTGTGAAGTAATTTATAGTATTTGAAGCGTTCGCGAAACACGAAAAGCTATAACTCTGTCAGTATGTTTTTGTATCTCTTAACATCTGCCGAAAGGAGCTTGAAACGTAATCCTCCAATGTATTTCACTTAATCTTAAAGACACACAATGGTACCTACGTACAGACAAACGATATTATAAATAGTTCCACCGCTTACTAAGAAACGACAAACGATAAAACAATTAGAAGTTTATATTGCATACAATATGGTATGATTTATTTATATTATTAGTATAAATTGTATCTAGTCTAGTTTAGGTAACATATTGAGTCTTGTAGTTCTTATAACAATACAAGTGTTGGTATCATTTAATTGCAGCTGAAACATATAAATTATAATCATATTGCAAAAGTATGTAGTAATATTGCAATAATATATACAGTTATATTGTGAAGCTCTTTCATAAATCAGTGATAGTTTTTTTTTGACTCGCCATATTATTAACAAAATTCAAAAGTTATAATTCTACCCTTCATCTATAAAAGTAAATATGACAAAGTTTACTAATTGAATCATTGCTTAGATAAATGAGAGTTTAATTTACACTTCCAACTGCGACTACGCTCTACATTGCTTAACTCAATAAAGAAGTTGGAAATGCCATCAATTTAAACGTAGTTTCAGATAAAACGTTATAAAAATAAATGCACTCAACTAAATTGAAATTGAATTAAACATGGGCAATACAGAGAGCTTATAAAGTTGTGTGCGTGCAAAGTTCAAATTCTTTACGAATGTTTTATATGTAGTATATTAACATCGCTTATCGTTGACACTCAAGCAACTCCCACAAAAGTCCTGTTATAAAATACGTCATACTTTTCAAGATAACTCGAAGCGTGATACTAAAATATATATTTTTTGTTTTGCAAAGAAAAATAAGGCTTACCGAGAGGACAGGACGTGGATCTAGAGTAACGCGATACGGGAAAAACGTACCGCTCGCAATATTATAAATGTGGTTCCACGCGTGATGTGGGTTTTGGTTGTGTGCGGACACACGGCTTCTACGAAGGTGCAAAACACTCTTCCATCATGCAAGCTGTATTATATTCTTATTAATAAGATTCCGTTGATATGACTGCCTCGTCGGTCGAGTGGTTGCAAAGCGTGAGTGCTGGTTGAGAGGCCTGAGTTCGAACGCCGGATCGTGTACAACATATTCGATTTTCTTACTTAAATTTTCTAACTTAGATTTTCTAGAGGAAATTTCTAATAGCGGCTAGGAGTCTGGATTTGTATACGGTATGTAGCAATAGGCTCACCATCTATCGCATGGAACGTAACACGTAACTGGTGACACGTGGGCGTGCACTACACTCGTCTGACTACCCCCTCGGGGATTACAGGCGTGATGTTGTATTAATAATATAGCCCCCCGTTTTGTCCCTTACATGATACGCAGAGAGCAGCAAGCGTCGTATATCTCTATCCTTACGGATCTAACGTGCTTCTACGTTCTTTTAAATGAACTAGAACTTACATATTTTTGTTGTTTCGTTTTACGTCTGCTTTGATTGAAGGGAGTAACAAGAGAACAGGCAGCAGTTAGGAGGTTAGTTGGCACTTTCAATAGTACCGTCTATTAGTGTTTCTCCCTCTCACAGTACCTTTATGTCATACAGAAACACTGCATGGAATGCGAGTTTATACTAACGACGCGTTTTTGTCAGAGCCCCCGCGACTACTTTATACCTCCGCACTCGGCTCGAACTGTGTTCCAAACGGAATTACTCTTGCATACTCGTGAAATATGTATATATTTCATCTGATACATTCTTGGAAGTGAATGCATTGAAATGTATAACAAGTATTGCTTGTATAAAACAATTATATACGACCTCACATCAAGCATTTGTAGTACGGATACGATACAAAACTGCGAATTAAAATAAATTAACTTCAAATTTAAATTGAGACGATAACAATCTTAATTCTAAAGTAAATAACGTCACACCTATAACTCCTCATACATTCCCACGATTTAGCTGTGATGATACGTCCCATATTCGAATAGGATTTGGGCGTATTGCCATACACCGGGCACAGATCTAGACTGCGAGGTATTTCTATGAAGTTCAAGTTGAAAAAAACTAATAGTCCACGAACCAGGGATTGGAGCCAGCTTGCAACCACTCGCCCAACGAGTCAGTCTTTATGTAGCTCTAAAGTACCTCGTTCAGTGAGAATGACTTCCGCCACGGTCTCATTATGAGACAATCAGCATTCAAACTACTTTTACTTAGGGTTATCAAGTATGGTAACTCTGATTGTTTGCTTATAAATGCAAATGGAGGAAAATTTATATTCATGTATTCAATACACATATCCAATAATATATGTTCCTATCATACCGAATTTATATGGAATACTGTTAAAAGGACAGTAATAGAATCATTAGGGACGGTAACAAATTGACGATTCTGATATTGCAAATGTATGTACATGAACAATAATGACTAAGTAGTTACTATCAGGTGACACGTTTGCCTGTTTGTCAGGCTGTGCAAAAATTACCTAGAAAAATATGCCTAAAATATTTGTTATTTGTACCATATCATTACAGTTACGAAAGTTCTTTAAGGAGAAGCAGAATTGGTTACTTTGCTGATGCTATCGAACTAGTTTCTTTCCTGTCCAAATTAGAACATTATATGTGTGTTATAAAAATAATATGTAATAGTTTCTATTTTCAGTACACATACAGTATACAAAATTTGTACAAAAATCTATATCTCTAGTCCGCTAATTGAAGTGTTTTAAAAAATGTGACTAAAACAAATTTAAAAATGAACCAGTATGCAGAATTTTCTAACGCAAATTAGCAATAAATATAATACAATATACTATAAAATTAGAGCATATTAAGTAAGATCAGATTTTCTTCTTCAGCACTGCAGTTGGTATAGTAGCAAATAAAAATAGGGTTAATAAATAAAACAACTCGCAAGCAGCGTTAGAAGAAAACACTAGTCTAAAAACATTCCTGTCTGGAGCGCCACGCGATAGTCGTGGTAGAATCGAGAGCAGGAAGACCTAATAATACCCGTCCGGCAACTAGTGATGTGCGGATACAACGATAGAATAGATCTCGATATCGATAAACACTGACGGCGAGTTGACGCGGACTTCGTTAAAATAAAACCGTTAGTTTTAGACGCGAATACGTATAGCAACGATAGCATTGATTTGTTTTATACGCATTTCGAAATCTGTACACCAAACGAGCCATCGATCGTACCTCTATAACTTACAGCGAAAATGAATAGAAAATATATCTTTTATGAGTCAAACCCGTAACGAATGGTTTAAACTAAAATATTAGTATCTAAATATACTTTTGATTGTAAGAGGGCCAAATTAAAATGTAAGTGAAAATAATTTTGCTTAGGCACACAGGGCTATTTAATATAGCCCTAATATTATATCGAAATAGTCAATCTTTTTTAATATACGTTTCAGAAAGAAACCAAGGATATTTTAGAAACGTGATAGTATTGCATGAATAAAGAGAAATTATTATTTAAAACAATACTGTCCAACTCGATAACATATTGTTATTAGACGAGTATATTTAAACAACTGTGAGTCGAATAAAATTTTACGCAAGTCATCATTATCTTAAGAACTAATTCGACAAATTAAAAAGCATATTCAATGTGCGCGTGTATAGGAAAATGACATTTGAAGATGAGTGAAAAAAAGACTTCGAAAACGTTTGATGTCTTTCTTACTCATGAGAATCATTTATACATTTTCATCGTGACATTGTCCGCTTTAAAATCATAATCGATTGCAATATCGATATAAGAAGGGCGGATTTATTGATGAATATCGATAAGGATCAAGATGGCGGTCGATATCCCAGCGTCTTAAGTGAGCTCTTTATTATTTTCTGCCTTATCACTACACTGGCCTGTTATTAAATTTATCGATCGGTCGGCTATAAATTTTTGACTTGTCAATTCAATTGTGCTTTCATTTTTGTACCATAGAACGTAAAATTTTATTACCAAAACGTCCAATAAATTATTATTATATCAAAAAGCATATGTATATAAAAATAAAAATCGATAAGCAATTAACAAAGCCATCGTTCCAACAAATAATCAAACAAATAATTAAGGATTTAATGATATAACGTGACATTGTACTCAACAAAATCGATAACCTGTAACGGTAAATTAAAAATTTTATTTCCGTCGTATATTATTAAATACAGTTTTAATACGTCTTGTTAATTACTACTTCGCAATAAACTACCGTACAGGGATTTATTTACATATTTTACGTAGTTTTTTTTTTGCGAGAAATATCGATATTTTTTTGGCATATTTTTATAAACAACACTAAAAGTATGGTGTTACTTGTTCAGTGTGAGCCGTGTAAAGGCTTCGTTGTGAACGGGTTTGCTTTTATGAAGACATACCGGGAATCTGCCGGACTAGATTATTATCAAGAACACATTGTCACACCGCTGGGTACGAAACGAATACCTAATAAACATCGCCTTATATACTGAAAGAATATTCGTACTATACAATATAATCAAATGATTTATATTAGAGATTCATTTTCATCATCATCATCACCTGTCTCAGTCCACTGCTGGAGACCTCCCTCTAACAGTGCCAACTTTCCCTTATCTTCTATAAAAATACATATATGTATATTCGTACAAAACACTTTGTATAAAATGTGAATTCTCTTTAAAACTATTACCCAAAGCTTTTCAAAGAAAAAGTAATACTCAGACAACTTTCACAGACCATACATTGTAATAGCAGTAAAAATACTGTTACTGTTGAAATTGTATATCAACATGCAAAAAAGAAAACTAGATCGTACAAAGAGAACGCGGCAAATACTTGGTGCTTCGTACATTATACTTAGTACTTGGATTGTTATATGTAGGTACATATATTTACAATATGAAAAGACTTAAGAACTATTAAATCTTTCTCGATACATTTAATAATAGTACTTGGTTCATTTAATAGCCACTGAATAAAAATATGAATCTCTCGATAGCATCGTTTGATAAAATGTTAAAAAATATATCATGTTATTACATTTCTATACAAATTGTTTTATCGCCCACAGCTAATGTGAAATCTACGTATCATTTTGATTACGATAAAAATCACTTAAGACGAAATTGGTACATTTAAGTCGAAAGTACAATAAATTAGGGTAATCAATTCGGCCACAGATTCCACCTCTGAGGTCTAAGGCTATATACTGAATCCACCATATAGGTAGCGGGTACGCCTTCTGCGGGTAGATGCTAATATGCAAAAATTGTTACTGTAATAATGATTTCAACTTTCCAGTATGAAGATAGATGTTTACCAACTTCTAGTCCTCACACATCTGCATCAGAAAGAGCAGTAGAGTAAGAATCAGAATTCTAAGCCACTGGGCTATCACTGCTTACCTTGGGTAACGTTATGGAGATACCTATGGTGTGTAGATTTCATGTTCACCTTCATCAAGAAAATTTGTGTTATGTAAATTGACTTGGTATTTCAGACCATGGTCACCAACGACTTGAAGCAGAACAGTCCTATTACAGATACACTGGTGTAATGGATATCGCAGCCCAGTTCCTGTTAATTTGTACCGAACCAATTAATTTATTTGAGGCCATTGACAATCCATGTCTAGTAATCAATTAATTATATTAACGACTATAACTAAATATGGTCTTACCAGCGTATCAGTGCTTGGATCGAAATGGCTTATCGGATATCAACCTGCTTTGGTATCAGCGATTGGTCTTCCGTTCCACTTACTGGCTTCGTAAGGGTTTTCTTGTATCTGTATATTATTTTAAGTCACGCACCATGTTGAGACAGTATGTAGGTTGCGAAATAGAAAAAAGAAATAGTGAACAGATAAAATTTAGGGCAAGGGGATTTAGAAAATTACAGAGAGTGCGCAATCGGACTTCTTTTGGAGTTAAAAATGCCTAATTTATTATAAGATTATTTATACTCAAAAAAATTATATCACTCTTGTAGGTTAGAGTGATAGAGAAGTTTTGACATTATTATAAAGATGGAAAGCGATATTTAATTTAAAATGTTCAGCAAAACCAATGATGACTTAAAAACAAAATATAACTATCTAAATCTTAATCGACTTTGGAAACAAGTTCAATCGGCAAATGAATAACAAAATAACAATGCTAACTTAGAAATTCAATTTTTGTAACGGATAATTATTCGTCAAATATTATTAAATAGTTCGCGGTCGGACAAGTTTAGAAATATGTACAATTACAACTGACAGACTCGAAAGGTAATAAAAAGGGGATGAAAACAAGTAAAAGTTACACGTTAATTATTTTAACAAGGAAAAAATCGTTAATCTAAATTAAGCGGCCGAAGTAAAAAAACACATTAAAACAATTAATAAAATCCCAAACAATACTGAACAGTGTGTGCCCGAAAAAAGCCGTAATAAAGTCGTTACAAAGCCGTAAAGCTGGCAGCCACGTTTGAGTCATGAAACATTATGTCATCAGGTGCGTTGACCTTAACTGGCTTGACTGGCCTTGTAAAGCTAAATTACCTAAGACAGCGCTTGTTGAAATATTAGAACTTTGACTGACAGTATATTCTTAGAATAACATAACAGGCACCATATCAAAAGTTCTAAATATTTTGGTTCTCGTTTGCTTCCCACGACTGCGAAGTTTTTTATTGCAAATATAAATTCACATGCGCTTTTTAATCATTTCTCATATCTAACTACTTATTATCAGATGAATAATATTTCTATACACGCCATTTAGAATGTCCTCTATAGTGAATAAATAAGTAGTTGTAATATGTAATTTAAGTGTAATGTAATCAACATAAAGTACCCTTATTTCATTTGCGTCGTTATATCAGTTAAGGCACATTAGAATTTCCACCTCAATCAGCACATCCTTAACACATTAGATTTCCTGAAAAAACTGGTTCCAGGCCACCCAGCTTCTTTCTCACCACTTAACGGTTAACTACCATTAAAGTTTATTTTTAAATTGATCACATTACAAGATTTATAGGAACAGTTTTGACGTTCATACATTTCCTGTATAGTGTGATACATTTTTACAATATGTAGGTTTATCCTTTGTTTCATTATTATCAGTACGAGTGTTATTTAAACTTTCTTGTTTAACATCTAACTGCAAGCTTCCCTTACAACCTCCATATTCTTCTGGGCTCGAAACCTATGCTGAACATTAATCAATAATTCGATTTAAATTACTTTTGATCATGAAAATATCTTTTTTATGGCAAATACACAGATTTCTTAGTTCTTCTAAGTTAATGACTACAAATCTAAAACCTAACGCTCTTGATCGAAAATAGGCATTCTTTGGAAGTTATTTTCAAAAGGATCTATCTATATAAAGGTTTTTGGTAAAAATTTATTGTACATTCCTCTTTATAATTAACTTATTTCCTTCTTTTATGTTTTCTATATCAAACCGCTGAACTAATTAAATTGAAATTTAACATTAATACGATTTAAACTATATCGAATTACATACATTTTTAGTTTCCAAAGTTCTTCCCCCTATTCTATTTCCGTAACGAAAGCAGTACGTATCTTATCTCGAAGGAAATTCTCAAGACGGGTATATATAAATAACATTTGATTCAAAACCTGCTCAAGAGCTACGCAAGTATGAAAGTAATTTTAATCATGCGAAAATCAATTATACATATAACCTTTTATGACAGTGCAACGGAGCGGGTGAGAAATGTTCACTGATACGATTCTTCTCCAAACAATTCTCTTACAGTTACGCATTAATATGCCGCAATCGGGGGTACATGTGAAGTGGTTCCTTGTGTTGTTCAAATGCGTATCGCAATACGTACACTACACATTACAAACGAATGAAAACACCGAGCCCTTCAGATACACAAACAATGCTGTTTCATTAGAAAGCTTGCGCCCGCGGCCTCGAAAGTGTGGACATGAGAATTACGTTTTCAATCGCTAGCCATTTACCAGTTGTTTACATCGCTCCGTGGGCTTTAGAACTACTTCTTGTACATTGCAACCTAGCATGGAATCATCTTAGTTTGAAATGTACGCGAAATATACAAATGAAAATGACGACGTTTTGCGATATTGAAAAACTGCGATCCCTAACCAGCCTGTCTAGTGTGGGGATTATGGGCAATAACCCTTCTGCGGAAGGCTGTCCAGCAGTGGACTGAGACGGGCTAATAATGATGATGACGTTCGAAAATTTAGTACATTCGACAACTATATACGCAAAGACAAGTACTTAATGCAAAATTTGGACAACGAAGTCTATTTGTAACATTATTAAAGCAATTTAATATTGCCACATGTTACAGTAAGCCGAATGCTATTCGATTTATGTAAATTTCTTAAAATAATCACTATTTTGTGTACAGTTCTTATACCCAAGGTGCACCAATTACTTAATACCAGCCGAGTATATGGTATCTAATTACTTATTACTATATAAAGAACTGTGCAATAGTAAAAAAAAACTAATTAAATAGCGATTGAGTAGCATAACAGAATAATACTCTGATGATATGAATATAAGATATTTAAAAACGTAAATACCAAACTTTAACGGTACAGTTGAGATCGTAAAAGAACGAATTCCCTTTTCTTTAAACACACATTCCCAATACCTGTTATCTGCTCAAAATCACTATAATATTCCTTTAGGCCAGATAAGACTATTTAAAGGACATGAAAAAAATTCCATATATCGTTGTATACGAATTCCCATTGAGTTTACAACAGATTTAATCTTTGCTTTCGGTTCTTTTGATATTGTTGTCATTAATGTTATTACCGCATTATAATAAAATCGGGAACTCTTTACAAAAAGTTTAAGTAATCAGAGGAAAATAAATATATATGAATACAACTCCAACAGATTCGATCAGTCGAGATATGCGACGTAATTGT